>OMOT01059493.1:0-28533 GCA_900312575.1 Acanthochaenus luetkenii | reverse complement strand
TCCCTGCGACGCCTGCAGCTAGTGCAGAATGCTGCTGCGCGCCTCTTGACCGGCACAAAGAAGCGTGACCACATCACACCGGTGCTGGCTTCCCTACACTGGCTTCCTGTTTGCCTCAGGGTTGATTTTATTAATTATTAATTCTGTCGTTTGTTTTTAAGGCACTGAATGGCCTGGCCCCTCAGTACCTAGCTGAACTTCTCCATGTTCGTACCCCAGGTAGAGCACTGAGGTCATCAAATTAGATACTTTTAGATGTCCCAAGGTCTAGGCTAAAGACTAAAGGCGACCGAGCTTTTGCGGTGGCTGCACCGAAGTTGTGGAATAATATATATAATAAATTCGGTCTGCCCAGACCCTAGAGATGTTTAAGTCAAAGCTGAAGACTCACTTGTTTTCACTGGCCTTTTGAGGCTCGTAAAGCCATACATCCCTGGTCCTGTTGTGACTATTTAGTTTATTTATTGTATTGATTTTATTTGTGCATTTTATATTGTATCTTTCTGCTTTGTACTGTAAAGCACTTTGGTACAACTTCGTTGGTTTTAAATGTGCTATATAAATAAAAGTTGACTTGACTTGACTTATATAGCGGCACAGACAAACACTGAACACAACTGAGTTACATACATTGCTTTTTATTCTTCAACACAACAAACATTCAATAATTCTTTGAAAAAGTTTACCATGTTAAACGCAAAAGCAATACACAAAAAATTTAAAACAGCATGGCCACTAAAACAAACTAATTATAATTAATATGCATTAAAAAAAACAGTGTAAAACCGAAGTAGACTCGGTCTTGATTATTCAGTACCTTATAAAATGTAATTGGCAACTAAATAAATAAAATAAGGCTCCAGCCAAGTGCAAATGTGTAGGCTACGAAACTTTTTATAAAGAGCAAATTGTAAACATTTTTGTAAACAAATAAATAAAGCAAAGCACTTTGAGACCGCTCTGCGATGAAAAGTGTTATATAAATGAGGGTTATTATTAAATAGTATAGCAAATTAAACAGGCATACATTTGTCTCAGTACTCACACTTAATGCAATTGAAATATAAAATGCAATTTAAAGCCTGCGTGCCAAAGATCTAGGGCACCTCAAGGCGTGAATATTTGGGGCAAAACAACATTCCCTGCTGTACTGAACAGTCTTTCTGACGGAGTGCTAGTCACGCAAATACATAAATACTTTCTGTGCTACGTTTGACAGCAGTAGAAAGCGGGCCTCGTTGATATTCCACCAGTCTAACGGGTTGGCTACTGCGTCAATCTCGGTCTCCTGTTCGTAAATTTCAATTTCCACGGCAACTTTCTCCTCAGTGGTCATGGCAGTGGCACCTGTCGCTCTCTTCTTCCCGACAAGACTTCCCAGTTTTATTTTTAGGGGGAGGCTGAGCAGCTTCCTCCTCCTCCTCCTCTGTAATTGCTGCTGGTGTTAGCCTTGCGAGGATGACTGCTTTATCCTCGACTATGTAAAAAACAACACACCGTTCCCCTCGGCTCCTCCCCCGACCAGCTTTAATTAAAACTTGATCCCTTGGTCTTAGCCTGCATTTCTAACAAAATCTGCACATGTAGCGCACAGATGCAACAAGAGCTCAGTTTATGAATGAAAATATTAATATTATAGTAATGCAATACAAGTCAATCCATTTAGCGTCGATGCAGGTAGCCGTTTTTATTTTGCCAGACCATCTCATAACAAATGCCGGTACAGTCGGTGTGTATAAAATGAAACTGGTGTGAGATCACAGACCGGAGGACACTGGTAAATATGGAAACCGGCCAAACCCTATATTCTGCCTCTCTCGCTTCTGAGCCATCTCTTGGAGTTCTGTGTCAATGTATTCTGGCTCAACCCTGTAGCCAGTGCCGTCAAAGTGAAAGTATGTTTGGTTTTCGTAATCATTATAAGAATCAATCGTCCAAGTTATTTGTGCAAATAGTAGCCTACGTTGCTGCAGGTAAACAAATGCAGCCTGCTCACCTTGATCGTTTTGTAAACAGACGGCACTTCACACTCCCCTCCTCCAACATATTCCTCTGCGGGAGCAGAGAAAACAAGGGGAATACATATCTCCAAGCCATGCCAAGCACGTAAAAATGATCGGATTGTAATACATTTCACAGGAGAGCATACTGACACCTGTAGGAATACACCCTGAGCCTTCCATCTCAGAAAAACACATTTATTGTAGTTGTTCTAAAGCACTTAAGATTGCCCAATAGACTTCTATTTTAGCCCAGTGAGAGCCTGCAGGAAAACTGTAGAAAGCTCAATACTGAGCCGATCAGTGAAATGCTGGTCTCATGGTAGTTGCATGGTAGCAAGTCCGCAAATAGGGTCTAAGGTCCAAAATAGCAAACTTATCCTTTAACCTATACCTCACCTACACAACTAAATACTCATTCAGATACTGCCTTGAGTATAGCTCTTGATAACATTTGTCAAATCAATGACTTAAATTTGAGGAAATAACCATACTCTAACAATTGTTGATTACCAGTTTAACAGAGTGCACTGGCCCTCCTAAAAAGCACTCGTGTTGAAGAGTAACCGCAATAAATTATGCAACACAACCTCAAATGATCTGGATAATTTCAAAACAGCAGTATATAGGTTACTTTACGCAGGCCCAGTTGATATAACCCAGCCAAAGCAAGAAGGAAAGTAGGGCGCCATGACCTACATAAGGGAACTGAGTATTCACAAACAGGCTCAATGAGGTACGCACTCAGTTGAGACACAAGTCTCCTTGACATCAAGGCGCCATGCGTCTTCTCACATCGTTTTTGTGATCATTGGTCTGCATACATTTGTGCCAGCTCTCATGCACTCACTCGGTCATTCTGTCACTCAGAGATGACAGCTCACTCTCTCTGCCTTGCACAACGCACAATTTACTCAAACACCAACAGTGATTGATTGGTCAGGATGCTGTGATGCTAAAGGCAAGTCAAGAGAGAGGACTTGGTTTGAAGGGAACAGTAAAGCTCTAACAGTTGGTATGCCAGGGCAGCAGGTTTGCTTCCAGAAGGGGCTCTGTGAGAACCCAGTGGGAGCCAGAGCTCTGCAGACTTCTCCCCAGCTTAGCTCTCACACACTGTATCTACAGTCTGTTACCAGAAGCCTTCTGGAGTCAGCTTTGGACTCTACAGTTTACGCACTCACCTACGTCCCAATACACACACACATCCAAATAGTTCCCAACTACAGATTTGAGGTCCTGACTTGACATTAGATATATGTATTATAGATATATATTATCAGCTCTGTAATAAAAGTGAGCGAATTTAGGCATAGACAAATCGCACAAGGAGGACAGCATCCAAACATAAACCCATTTCTTATGCGCATTGAAGGAGCTGTAATATCTGCTTCCATACAGATTGAATTCAAGTAAATGTGAAAAGAGGTAAACAGATGACAGATCCAGACAGCAATCTCTCCTGGAACCCACCAGAGGCCTTGTAATTCTGGGAGGCAGACAATACAACACCATCACCAAATGTGTGATGTAACATAATGTGATGTATGTAATTATAAATAAATAGTTTTGTATTTGAAAGAGATTTTGTCTTGATAAAAATGTCACAATTATTTTAAATCTCTTCATAAATATATGGATGTTTTGAGTGTCTTCGTGTAAAAAATATAACGTATGTTTGTTGCATGTAAAAAGTGTGACAATTATCTGAATGAGTAGACAATACAATAAAGATTTGTTTTATAGATTTTTAAGTTGGCCTAATATGCAACCAAAGTGCATGCATCACATTGTGAAATATAAACAACAAATGGTGGGGACATCTTCAACAATGTTGTAAATGTCACAAGTCAAAAAAACTGCCTTATGCAAAACACTAAACGTGGTTAATGAGATTTTAAGAATTCAACTGTTACCATGATAAAATGCCATGCATGTCTCCAGTAGAGTAGAGTAATAGCCATGCTGGAGTGAACTGTATGACTTACATTGAACAGGTTTGTCTTGTTTCTTTCACAGAAAAGTCCTTGTGCTGGCATGTGCTTCAGCTGTTGCCATGGGACACTGCTTCCTAGCAACACGTCTCGGGCCCACTGTAGGTTCTGTGGAGAAAAAAATAATAAATATACATTTGTATGTACATATATAAATATATATATAGAAAAACAAGGGGATACCCCTCGTTAACTGAATCAGAATGGAGACTGAATTGATAGACCAAAGAGAGGCAAATTAGCATGTAGTATTTAAGAACATGAAAAAAATACTGCTTATTTGCAATCGGGAAAATGCAGATATATTTTCGCAGTATGACGACTCACAAATCAGTGTCTACACCAGTGCCATGCTTGAAAAAAATAGCAAGCTATCACCACTTCATGTTATCTGCCACAAACCCGGTAGCTCCTAACATGAGATTACAGGTTCACTCTCCTTCCATCTTATTAGTGAGAGTAATGCTGGCCAGTCAATGCAGGTAGAGCAATTTCCCTGAAAACAAAAGGGGTGCAGATGCTTTTAACACTAGATGTGAGGAGTTGTGAGAACAGCTAATCAATCAATTTTGTCTAAACAAGTTGAGGAAGAGGCTATAGCCAGGAGCCTTCAAACACATGATCTGACACTGCATATACTTTGAGGTCAAATGTATTCTGATGTTACAAAACATAAAACAAAAACTGCTAGTACCCTTCCCTCCCCAACTCATCATCGAGTAGGGACCAATACTGCATTAAAACGATTCAACAAACAGTGCCGACAGAAGGATGCCACCACAGTAAAGCTCAAAACAACCTCCCTGTGCCAAACTGGCACTGCGCTACCACCCACACACACCTCTGCCCACAGAGCCTTATAGCCAACACACATGCCGTTTCAGCACCTCCTGTATCACTGCAGAGCCCACAGGAAAAAAGAAAATACTAGTAGGTCCGGCAGCTTTAAGTCTCTGACATGAGCTACACAAAAGGTTGATGTGACATTCATGGAATTGTAGGACTTCTTAGAAAAACCGATCTTCTGTAAATGTCAGCCTTAATGGCAGGAGATAGACAACAGTTGTACAGCTTAGGTTTAATAGATGAGTTGGCCTGTGAAAAGCAATGATAATGTGCTAGTGGCATACATTAGCAGGGTAGTTCAGAGGGTGGACTGACCTGATGGGTCTTGCTATTGGTGTAGAAGAAGGCCAGGCGGTAGAGACTCTTGTAGTGCTGAGGGAAGCGGCTAAGGCAGAGGAAGAGAGCACGGACACACATTTCCACCAGCATACGTCTCTGGTCAGTACGCTCTGCGGGTAGGGCTTTGGGCACCTCTACCACCTCAGGGGGTGGCTCTGGTTTCCTCTTGCCCTCACTGGCTGGGGTCTGAGGAGTGACCTGTTGAGAAGGGGCAGGCTTCGGAGGGGTGGCTGTGACATGCAGAGAATGAGGACAGGGTTCCATTGAAATCTTGGGCGCTGGAGCTTCAGGCAGTGTCACCGACATAGGGTCTACTACTTCCTGGACAATTCTATCCTCCATCTGGATGCCAGCATGTCCTCCCTCATTGCTTTTTTCTCCATGTGACGCTAATGTAGGAGTAAAATAAAAGATTTAGGAATGATTCGAATATCACCTACCAAAGTATCAATGTGTCATGTACCTGTGTCATCAGCTGCAGGCTGCTCTTCCTTCATAGGGGTTGTGTTTTCTGATGACGAGGAACTGGCCTTCCCCGAAGCCAGCTTGTGGCTGCTGTCCTGTGAGCTGGCGGGATCAGTGAATGCATCCTGGGTGGAGTTGGAGTCAGAAAGCATCACCACCTCGCTGTCCTGACTGCGCTCTGCCAGGGAAGCAACACAAAAACGACATGGGTCATGTGGCCAGCTGCCTGGCTCCAGGGCCAGACACACAATTTTAACCTTTGGGATTTCATGGAAAGGTACTGATGTGTGAAGTGTTCTCCATTCCTAACACTGGGGATGTATGTAGCTTTACATTTTGATAGTATTTAGTGTGGATGCTCAATCTATCAGTGCTTATAGTAGTATTAGCCAATAAATGGAGATGATTGGCTCATGTGGGGAATTTCAACCAATGATCCAGTATGCACAATTGCAAGCTTCGGCAGCATGCTGTGTACGCCTTTTCAACTGTTGATAGAGGATTTGTTTTAAAATACAAAAAAGGTAAAATATTCCCTATTGCACTGAAAAAAAAAAGTCTTATTAGTGCATCACTATTACTGCATCACTAAAGACAAACTCAATTGTTATGAAGGAGAGGTGGCTTGTTTTTGTAACAAGCCCAAAACCAAAATGGCCAGCATTCCTCTTAATTGCAACGTTATGCAGCCTCAGAAAAAGTCCTTGGCTGGGGACTGTAAATAACAGAATTAGCAGGGCAACAAGACTGCAATTTCAGAGAACAACGCACACAAGGAACTATTCGAAAGATTCACAATGAGTTTACACCAATGTATATTATAAAAGGCATTGCAAAATAGATGGCAGCAACATAATAGTTTACAGAGGTAAGACACTGGTAGGTACTATGGTACTGTAAGAACTTATGTAAACTGATAACTGTGTGACCTGTGCTTCCTATAGGAATGCACTTCATTATTCTTTTAGAACTGTTTTTGGACTGAAAACATAGTCTTGTTTGGTGGGTATTAAGAGCAGTACCATTCAGGGAAGCCAGCCACATTGGAGACCTGGCCAGGCAGTAATCATGGTCAAACTCTGGGGAGGCTGTTGAAGATATGGGGAGCTGGTTTTAAAATATAATCAAGCAAAGCTGCATCCCTGAATTGACAAGAAACTGAGATGACATTTTCTTTCAAAAATCACATTCTTGAAAACTGAGTACAGTATTAATTATACTCCCCTTGATGACCTAGGACCTGATTCAGACTCAAACCAATCTCTACGAGAGCACACAAAATGTGCAGTGCAACGTAAGTGGATCACAGTAGCAGATTTGCAGATCTGTACTCACATTGGTTGGGAAACTGACCAGTTAATGAGAAAACTAAATGTTATTCTGATGCTCTTAGACAGTTCAATCAATATTTGTGAACATTAACATTTCTCCCCCAAAAGGCCATTATCTGTGATATCATCAATAGATAAAACCTGGAGTTACTTATTTGGCAATGAAGACAAATGTGTTCATACCTCTGGAAAATCACCCTGGCTACTGTTACTGTGTCCAACAACTGATCTCCCATTTCATTGTCAATATAAGCATCAATAAATCTTGGCTCTCTTGTTTCTAGCTCTGGGGGATGCTAGTTTATGTTCACAAATCAAGACAGGACTGCTCAGCATTATAGCAATAACGTGAATGATTTTAAGGGTTTCCCGTCATAATGATCTGATAAATACATTGTTTCAGGCAAGTGTAGATATGCTTCAAGTCTGAATCAGGCCCTACAGTCTTTCGTCATCATGATGCGCTTCAAACAGGCCTCAAGCAAGAGGGATTTGACACCCACAGGCAAACCTGCGCATGGTCTATTTTCTACCTTCAGTCTCAGAGATGTGTGCCAATAAGGGGCCAGTCACATTCTTCCTGACATGGCATTTTCACATTAATTGAAAATAATTCGAATGGTATACACAGGATTCACGCTAAATTTTAAATATCTCCAGGAACTTATTTTTGTACATTTAAGCCAACACCAAACCCAAACAAAATGTGACCACATGACACACTAGACTATTTAGTGGATTGTGAATTTGTCTTGTATAGTGGAGACATTCACCCCATTAGATCTACATGCATATGGCAAAGCAGGTGGTAGAAGCAAGCAGGCAGAGAGGTAGCAGGCAGGTAGGTAGGTAGGTAGGTAGGTAGGTAGGAATCTGGAAAGGGTGACAAAACTGGCAACATGGGCAATATGGCTGCATTATTCGCACATTCAAGGTAAACATGATTCAGGGCATGGGGTAGGTGGAAGGATGTCACTGGCTTAAGTTTTGTTCCACAGAAAGATTTGTCAGGGCTATGTCTTCTCCAAGCATCTTTGTTTCACAATCATCTTTGTTCTATTGACTTAAGACTGGAATACAATAGACTCCAAATAGTGGAAGTCCAGGCTGCTTTTGCTCTACAATATACCCATTCAATATCAAAGATGCAGCAAACATTTGTTCATTCTGACTTCTTGGAGACACCATAAAAACTACTGCAAAGCTCTGAAGCAGACTTATGTCTCTAATGTTATGATACATAAAAAAGACAGTCGTGACTGTATAACACTGCATGTAAAAGGGGCTAGATAATGGACTGTAAATGTGCGTAAATGTAAGTTCATAATTTGCTTTAGATTAGCTTTATTGCTTACAACTATGAAGTCAAGAAGCCACTATGTAAATGATCACATTCCCTACTTTCATGTCCTGCTTTATGAGATATGTACACATTTGTACGTGGGTTGTGTAATACTAAAAACATTCTGTAATTTTTCTAAATTGTCATGTGGAGTAGACCCAACATTTATAGTTCTTAACACATGAAACTAGCATCCTAATTCGAAAGAAAGATTAAATTCCAAATTGTCAGGCTTTTGCACATTTTAGACCAACCTAAGCTGAACTCCTCAGTGTATGATCCAGCAGAGGTGCTTCGCGATAAATCTGTGTTTACTGTCATCACTGACTGGTGTGGTAACTGGTCAAGTGTTACCAAGACTTGACTTGGCAAAGCTTTAACATCACAAAACCATAAGCCTGCAGTACTGCCGTTTCATCAAAGCTGATGCATTTGCTCTATGATGTTACAAGCTTAGGAAATTACAACAAAACAGTAATCTTAAACTATAAGGAGAGGCACAGGGAGTGGGAAGGAAAGTAAATGAGGTGAATGACCAACAGGAAAACAGAGTAACTAAAAATGGACATTATACCAGCACACGCACACACTGGAGGCTCTCTGCCAAACTCCGCCTTCATACCCGTTTGTGTGAACACTACTGCTTTTTAGCAGTCAAATAATCAGTAGCCATATTGCCCATTTCACCACATCCCAATCACCCAGTGCATTTAAGGATCATCATCATTACTGAAACCAAAGCCATTAGCGTGGTGATTAACCTCTGAGCACCCCCCAGTGGGCTTCCTGTCCCAGTGCAGAAAAGGCAAAGAGCCCAACCCCAGAGGCAGTGTCTAGGACTGGGACTGTACCATCGGCCTGCTGCTCCTCATGCTTCTGCTGCTGCCACTGCTGCCGCCGGAGTGTTTTACGTTTGGCGTAATCGTGGTCGACCGGTGTGGCCATGTAAGGAGGGGATGTCAGACCTGGGGCGGCAACAGAAGGAAGGGAGGAGCCGAGGACATTGCCTGCGCAAACTGACGAACTGTGGGAGTCTTCATCCACCATGGAGGGGGGCTTCTCCCTGGAATGAATCACGGACAAGTTAGAGAATGAATGTTGGGCCTCATGGACAGTTGCATTTTCTGATTCCGACTGGGTTATATTTATGTAGCTTACTTTTCATGGGACCTAGGCAAGCTTGGCATGCTCTTCTCCTCCCCCCTGGCAAATGGCCCCATTGCTGCCTCAACCAATACATTGAAAAAGAGCTCGTGCTCCAGGTCAGGCTCATCAGCCTCTAGCAGTTTTAGGATGGTGGCACACAGACGAAAATACAACTGGAGGGAAGAAGTTGGAAAGAGAGGGTTAATGGTCCAACGGTGCATGTCTATGTCTTTCATTCAATTAGAGTGCTTTCTGACACTTATCAGAACATTGCATCAATGTGACACAACTCAAAACCCTTTGAATGAAACAGCTACATGTAGTTTACCTCCAGGGCCTCCATGGCCAGGTCAGGAGGATTATGGTAATGAATTTTCCGGGGGTACCTGGCTGCCTCCTCATGCAGATAATGTGCTGCCTGTAAATATGAGGAGAGTCAGCAACACAACACAATCATCTGATTGGAAGTAAAAAATAACCCTTCAATAGATAAAACGGAGGGAAATGACTGCAATAGGAAGGAGTTAACAGAGCTATGTGTGCTGACATCAGAGTTTACAGCATTCACACTGCCCCCTCATCCTTTGCTAACCTCCATGGCCCTCTGTTTCTTTCGAGTTCAGTTGCCTCCACTGATCTAATCAGAACAAAAGAGCTATGAGTAACTCCATACATTGTTGTATCATGGAAAACATTGTGCGGGGGTGGGAGGGCAGTGCTCTTTGTTTCTGTAGGTGGGTTATGAAACCACTCACAGGGGAGCTAGAGAAATGTCTTCAATCATGTCAACATGAAAGGATAATTCAGGTTATTTTCAACCTGGGCCTTATTTTCCTAGTTTTTGCCAATATGAGTATTGATTGTCTTCAAAATGTCGTCACTTACTTCACGTCATATTGGAAAAAGAGGAAGAACAGGCTTTCGTTGTTTCAGCTTGAAAGCCTTCTTTACGCATTTTGCTTGCTGGGGAACACCCCTCATACATTTGCATTTATCAATTTTAAATCAACCACAAACAAAATGAAGCAGATATTTCTCACTTTTCGTATGTACGGTTGATTGTATTAGTGTGCATATAACTTATCATTTTTAATATCTTGGACTGCCAACATCTGTGGATTCCCTGCTATGTTTACCGAGCCCACCAAAAAATTCCCATATATTCTACTCGTAATTACCACGTCAGTTCATATTTACAGAAAATGTAGTGACATGAATGTGGCATCGGAGTACTTGAACGGTCTACTTGCCAAACAGGAGGTACGTAAAGCTCTACAGTGAAGTGAGGACACAATCAATCGTCATGATGGCAAAAACTAGGAAAATAAGGCCCAGGTTGAAAATAACTGGAATTCTCCTTTAACATTGGTTCCAGCATATTATATTTGTTTATTGCACTTCCTTGAAACTGACACATTTGATCTGATGCCAACATGCATAATCAGCTCATCACCAAAATTAATCATTTTGCATGGGTAACATATCCCATGTGGAGTATGAAGTCTCATCTGCTGTGTACCTTTTTGTAAAGCTGCAGGTACCCCCGCGGAGGCTGTTTGCGTTTCTCTGCTATCTTCCCCAACATGTAGTGGATGAGCCACTCTTCCTCATCACTGTCCCCCTCACAATGGGAAGCAGCCTGGAAACACTGGGAGGCGGTTTCCAGCATGGAGTCTCTCCTCTCCTCCATCTGAAACAACACACACACACACACACACCTATTTAGCTCACAGAAGTAGAAAATCTGACACAACCCAAACTGACAGCGGATACACCTGAGCAACAAAAGAACTCTGCTGCCTGATGTTAACATGCGACTCACCTGTTTAACCACCTCTGGAGGCAGCTCGCTGCGCCACTGCTTGAGCTGACGTGAGGCGAAGGTGTGCAGGGCGTATGATATGGTACCATACTCGATCCACAGAGACAGGTTGGAGCCGTCTATCTCCAGGGCCCTCTTAAAGCAGTTGAGCACAGCCTGGGAGTGTTTCCAGATGGGTCCATCACTCTTCAGCTCATTGGAGTTGAGCTTGTCCTGGATACGGCTGGCCCTGGCTAAAGCCATACCGGCCCAGGAGTCAAACCTGATGGAAGACACATACTGCCTATGCACCATTGCCGCCAAGATGAACTCCAGAACATTTACTGTACTTGGTAAATAGTGATTCTGATCATTAATTTCTGGAATTGTAAAATACCAGAAAATAGGCAGGGCCGACACATGCACATTTACACTCATAAGTGGGTCATGTGCTGTTTTTGCTCATCGTTATTGCAAACTGAATAAAATATAAACTTTAAAGATGCAAGAAAATAGGATAGAATTACCAGCGTGGTTTAAAAAAAAATAAAGTATTTACACTGTTGTAGAGATATGAGAATGCCAACCTCTTGGGACACACACAGATGTCATGCATATAGAACTTGACGGCTTTGGACTGCTCCTTGTTTTTGAAGTGGTAGTCAGCCAGCAGGTAGTAGATCTCATTAATGATGGGAGGCGCAGGTGCACCACCCTCAGGAAGGCATGGGGCCTTAAAGAAAACAATACAACTCTGTATGACTTAAAAGAACACCATGGTAATACAGTGAGCTTAAGATACCGGTACTTAACATCCTCTCATGTCTTACTCATTGGTGCTCTTAACATTGGCCCACTGACTGACCTTTGCTGTCGAGTCCTCGATGTAGGCTGCCACTTCATCCATGGTGAGGGTGGGAGTGTCACTGGGGGGAGCGATGCCAGAGAACCTCCTCAGTAGATTGGCCAGGTCCGCAGACACTGTGCTGGTCTTGTAGCTGTCAAACTCAGGCAGTGTTTTAGGTTTGAAATACTGGAACATGAAGAGGGCATTGCTCCACAACAGTTCAACCTGCAGTCCAAACACAGATTAATTTCACAGGAAATGTTAATGTCACAGTCCATTATATCACAGTGTAAAACAGAGTGGCAGAGCAACAATGGTGGTAATGGGGCCTCCAGGTTATTTAGTCGACTAATGTGTATACGTAATGCAGAACGACACAACTGCCAATCCATGTTCTGCTATTGCATTGCTCTGTTTTCACTCTTCTACCTTCACTGACGATTGATAAAATACTTCAATGAAAAAGCTGGAGGTGTTCGTGAATACATCTTTAGTTCTACAGTGATTTAATGTTCCAAACAGGAGCTTGGTCCTGCTACTTTCCTCCAGTGTGTAAGCCCAGGGGAAGTACATTTTGATACAGACAATTAACCTAATTTAAGCTCCCTGAAATTGAATAAGTTTGTTTAATGATGCATTGACTTGTCTTTGCGGCTGTCTCAGGATCCTACGCCTTAGATGTTCACCCATCAAAATGTACCAACACACAACTGTAGGAATGACAATTACTTAGTGGTCGGACAAGTACATTGATGCGGATGAAAATGTGAACGAGACGATTTGGTACCCAAAGTAGTGTGTTGTGTGGCAATATTTTGGATACAGAAGAGACGACCATTCTCAAACACAGGTTTTGTGTCAAATGTGTTGATAGCATTGATAGCAACAGGAAACACAACAAACGTATGCCACCACCTCAAATATAACCACAAAGAGCTACATGAAGAATGTACAGCAAAGAACCTGAAACTGAGGGAAATTGTGAAATCAGTCTAATAAATTAATATTGGACATTTAATTTATGATACAGCTGTCATAGGCTACTTATTTTCAAGATGTACTTTAGCAGTACACCTAATCAGGACTATTAAGAATGGTACACTTTGATATTGCTATATCGCATGTCATATCATTATTGCAATATCCAACAAATGAATCGCACATTGCATATTTTCACCATATCATGCAGACCTACCATCAATGTGACAGGAACAAGCTACAGTAGAATGGCTGTGACAAAATGGAAGTAATTACAAAAACTGACTTCGGGCTACACTTTAGGAACAAGCAACGGAGGCTGCATTGCAATGTAACAAATGATGCACTAAACCAAAACCACGACTAGGGTGACATTTAGAGGGATGTGAGAGTTGACCTGTGGAGCAGAGTGGTCCTCAAGGTAGCGGGCCTTGCTCTTCTTACTGGGGTATGCATATAGGCAAAAAAAGCACTGCTCCAATGCCATCTCCAGCTCTTCTTTGTAGGGATGGGACTCATCTTTTGAGGAGGCTGCAAGCTCTTTTTCCAGAACTCGAACCTACACCAAACATATGACATACAGCTCCGTGAAACTGTTCAGATAATCCATACAGCTAAACTACTACTACTGTTCTAGCCTCATATGACCTGCTTTCCTCCCAAATCCTCAAATGGAATTACTGTTTATAATAGCGGTAGTTGTGTTTCATTGCATTCATAATAATGACGTCACTTTTTTTCAATGTTGAAAATGATTTTGCACGTTCGACTATACAAAAGGTCGACGACAAAAAAAGAAAGAAAAATCTATCAAAATATTGAATTTCTTAACAAATGAAAGGCATATGCATATACAAACAAGTAATGCATTGCCTCATGGAATATTTTCACTAGATGATATTAGAGCACTCTCAGAAGAGCATCTTGGTCCCTGCACTTAGGCAGAATACATTACTTGCAGAACTTAATAAAACTATCATGAAACTATTTGATGTGGAACCTGTGAGCACTGCATTAAAATGATTAAATCAAGCCCTTTTTTTAACTGGGGAAGTTTTGAAGAACATAAAAAATGTTTTTCAAATGTAATGGTTGCATTCAAATGAAATTATGAAAAGAAATGACAGCATTATAACACTATACACATATCATTATCTTGATATGGGCTTTAACTAAAGTGTAACAACAAACTCACATAAAACTTGAGGAGTGCACCATCTGAGTTGCAGCACCAGGAGCGACGGCCAAGGTACTCATGAGCTGTATTCAGCAACATCAAGGAGGAGGGCAGCATGGGAGTGTCTGAGTCATCTGGGGATGAGACTTAACAGTATCACCCAGTGGAACAACTAACAAGACATAAATATCAGAGGAAAACAGAGGGCTTGAAAATGAGAAACCCACAAACCTTCATCATCCCCTACAGACATGTGCTGTCGAAGCATACAGTCAAACGCAGCCTCTTCGTGTTTGATAACGCGATGCAGAATAATCCAAGGCAGAACCGAGAAGAAATAAGGCTCCTTGGGATCGTCGGAAATGGCCATGCTAAGATCAATCAGCTGGAAACACAACAATAACAACAACCTAGATCCAACAAAATGTTACTTATTCCTTTAGTGAAGAATAGTGCTGTGTTTAGCACACGCCTGACCTGGATGAGGTTGTTAGCCAGACGGGCCATGCTGGGGAAACGAGGGACGTTGCTGAGAAGCTCTGGGTCCTCAATGAAGCAGACCTCAATGCCATCCAGCAGCTGTGTGATTGTGTTGACCCACTCCTCCTTACCAGAGGCTGGAACTGCATTGAGTTGCTGCAGGGCTTCGTTCAGAGCCAACTCTGTGCACTCCAGACACTGCTGGTAGTCATGCTGCTTCAACAGCGAGTTCTATGCCACAGGGGTGTATGGCAGAGAATGACAGTGTCAACTGTCGTGCAATTCAATATCATGTGCTTCCAAAGTGATGTACAATCAATGTATATTATTGTGGTTATGATTTGCAGTACATCTAACCTGCAGCAGCATCAACTGAGCAGGCCTTTCTGGTGCAGAGCTGACAAACTCCGGAGGTTTGCTCCTGCTGCCGTAATTAAGAGTGGACTGCAGCAGGCGCACAACAGACTCAAAGTCCCCAGACTCAAAGAGGCGCTGGATCTCCTCCAGAGACTGACAACGCTCCAGAGACTTCAGCCTCTTGTCAATCTGTCCATGGGGACAGAAGGGCTTTAATGAAACCCACAACCAAAACAGCTACAGAGAAGCTCATAAAGGAATAATAATCTCTTTCACGAATTTACTGTTATGTGAGTCACCATGTCATATCCAGTATTTAATTAGTTTGCTATGGTGCATACTAACCCTTAGAACACTGTGTATGTTTAGTGGATAGTGCAAGCTGGCTTAGCATCAGCTCAAAAGCGTTAACATAATACTGGAAATACAGAGGTGGAACTGCCAACTTTTTCCTTGTACAACGGTAATGTTATTTGCAAAAGTTAAACATGAAGATGATATAATTAGACAGTAAGTGTATTATTATAATGTGTAGGAATTGAGGATTAGACTGACAAAAGAAAAACAACTTGCAACTTTATGCATCTGAGAGTTATTCATCAGCCAGGACACTAACCTCCTCTACTGAGATTGCTGCATCTACACGTAGGTTAGGCAGATTGATGGTGTAATGTTTTCCCTCTGGGGTCTTTGGTTTGCTCTGCAACAGGCCTGTACAGACATCATAGCTCTCCAAGGCCAACTCCATGTCCCCCTGAGAAAGACAAGGAAGCACACAGAGAAGCAGGTCATTTGAGGTGAGCTCAAACTAGCGGTGGGCAGTATACCGATATAAATTTGTGTACTGGTAGAGATTTAACAATACTGTTTCGACCATGGTTAAGCGTTAAAACTAAATGGAACTGGACCACTATGCCCTATATGCCACCAATCAGTGTTACTATTCCGTCAAAAACATGGGAGCAGGGCTGTTTTACTTTCCCCACACCATATGCATTTTACGTCTGTGAGAGAAGACATGGAAGAGGAGAGTGAAGCTGTCCTGTAAACCACTGACAGGACGAAACCCAACATAATCAAGACGACAAAGAAGTTAAGTTATTTTGTTATTTGTTTTGCAGTTATTTAACATGCTTAGCGTTTGTTTCTATTTTGTCATAAAGTTTGCATGAATGTTCCAAATTTAAAAAAGACTAAATACTTTAAGTGTGATAGAATACCTTTTATTTGCCAAATATTAAATTAACTGGACTGTTTATACTTTCAGCCAAACATTTTTCAAATTCAATTACCAGAATAATACTGTCCAAAACTCTAATTTTGGCTATATCACCCACCACTAACTCAAGTGGCTGAGAGGTAAGCTCTCACAGAATCAAAAGTCAAGCATAAACAAATAGTAGAATAGAGACCTTACCTGAAGGGCCAGGAATCGTGCCTTGAGCCAGTAGACACGCACCATAACATCCAGCCAGTCTTCCTCAAAAAGGTCCCGCTGGGAAGAACCTAAGGCCAGGAGTAACAGATCACCCTGGAAGTGTTGCCCAGGAAACTCTGTGTCAGCTGCATCGCTGTCAGGACCAATGCTGTTCCTTCTCGGAGACACTAGAAAAGACAAAAGTTTTGTAATTGCACCACCCCATTTCAGCTAATCAGGGTCATTTCGAAAATGTAGAAATCCATGAGATGTATCAGTTCCATGTTTTGGTCTCCCCCCCAACTTCATCGTGGGAAAGGCCCTTATTCACAGGGTAACATATAGATGTTGCAAGTCCAAGTCAAGGCAAGTTCACTGGCACTTACCAGTCTTCCCTTTGCTGTGTGCCCATTGTTCCAACTGCAGCTCCATACACGCTAAGCTCATTGCCAACATTTCCTGTACATGTAAACAGAAGTAATCACTTATTAGAGGTCATCATGGTTGCAAAACATGAGGCTCTCATGTTTTGACTGAGAACTATGTCTGCGTCCTTGGTTCCAATTGAAGAACATTTTCTAAAAACCTGAATTGGCCCTGGGATTTTGCAGACCTGTCCAAAACTGGATCCTGATGTCCAGATTGGGCCCTGAAATAGCTGGGAATATGCTTTTCAGCTCTTTCAACTTTAACCCAGGCCACAAACATGAGGTGCATGCAAAACAAACTTTGCTCTTTCATATCACACAGAGGTGAACATATTGAGGAAAGAAATCACAAGACAGTTGAATAATTATATATATATATAACAACTATGTTTTGCAGTGCTCAAAAGCTTGCTGAGGCTCCCGGAGATTATAGATGTCTACAAGTGTTCGACTCTTGCAGGGACAAGGTAAGACACATTAACAACTAACAGCAAGCAACAACCACTACCATAATAAAGAGATAATACCTTGTTATTTTGTGTCTATCGCAAATAATGTGGAGCCCCAAAATGTTTCTGTTTTGATGTTGATCTCCAGAAAGCCCCAACGCGCTTTAACATCTGCAATACAATTCAATTGGCTTATTGGCTCCAAAACAGAAAATTATGCCAATCCAATTAAATGTATCAAGAAGTTAAAGAACCGTTTCTACTGCCCTTTACCCGAATGTGTTGGTTGCTGCAGTCCCGAAGCAGAGGGTTAGGAAGGCCACTGCTGTGCTTCCTCCAGGTCTGATAGACCTCCAGTACCACAGCAGTCAGCCCCCGAGGCCAATCCTCCATGAACTTCTGACCCACTGCTTTCAGATAGCGCATCATCAGGTCCAGTATACCACCATTGGCCATATTATTGAGCAGGAAGTTGTGAACATCCTTTTGTTCTACAGAAGAGAATGCATTGTTTATTAACATAATGACAGACAAGGCAACATGCCAGTAGACAATTAATTGTCGATACATATCTATGGATAAACTACATACCAGATTCCATGTATTCAATTGAGTCCACAGGCAAGCAACTCCCATGGAGAAGCCGTGCGTCATCCTTCCCATTACACTGTGCCTCAAGATTACACAGGCTCTCATCATCATCCTCCGGATCAAATTTCTTTAGGCTAAGAGGAACCAGCGAAATGGTGGTTAGAAACAGAACTATAATTATAGCTGCTAACAGCAATGTGGTGGCCGGGAACAGCTTAGCCGTTGAGAAGAAAATGACATCTCTTTATCTTAAATAATGCCTTTTAGCCTTTAGAAGAACATCACAAAAACTAGCCAGCACACCACATAGTTGTATTAGTGTCATATTATGGCTTCAACACCCACAGGTCACAAGGCGGGTCACAAATTTGTTGACCCAGCTAGGAAGTGATTCCACCTGTGTTCCACAGTATGACTTTGTGAGTGCAGGGTTTAAAAAGCTGGTGCATTTTGAGGGTCCCTGGTGGTCTTGATAAGTTATGTATGCAGGCTCATAGTCTTTATAGCTGTGTCCTATTTACACTAGCTGCTGGTCGCAGCTATAAAAACACAAACAAGTGATTAACTTCATAATTTCCATGGGAAAGAAACAATACAAAAATAATAGGCTCACTGGCCTGTGGGCCCGGCTACCTAACTACCTACATTTCATTTGAGGTTACCTGGAAGGTAGATATTTGAAAAGCAGCTCCTGAAAATCAATCTTCTCTTCCTTCTTGCACTTTGTATTTCGAACACGTGCTGAGCGTCGCTTGGCTGTCTCGCCATTATCTTCCATCACACGTTTCCTCTTCGGAGCTTTCTTCACTTTTTCTGTCAGTGAAGTATCCATAGCTGTGAACGTGCAGTATGAACAATAAATCATTAAATCACACAGCAATACAACTGCTATAGTTACAAACATAACTAGCTACATCAACAAAACATTAAAAGCAATTGAGTAATTTGCCAATGCAAACAACTAACCAACAGGGGGAGCAGTTGTGGTGACCTCTACAGTAGTCTGGCTGGGGGTGATCTGAAGCTGAATGCTGGGCTGAGGCAGAGCTGCTGGCTCAGGAAGGGATACTGGGGGCAGGGATGAGCTGGGGCTGCTGCTGGGCACAGTGGTCTGGCCCATACTGATTGGGCTGCTTGGTTGGGGCAGGTTCTGGAGGCAGCTGTGGTCGCGGTACTCCGACAGGTCAATCCTGCGGCCAAGACTCGGGCGTGGTGGCTCGCATGTGGTCTGATGTCTGTACATTGCAAGAAAGTTCTCGCCCACATGCTTCCACCTGAGGAGCAAAACAATAGCTCATTCGTATTAGCTCAAATATTACTCAAAGGAAATATAATTATTCCACTGCCAGTGAAGCTCAACCAAGAATTATATCCTGGTTCTGTGGTTTCTAGTTTTGGGAGAGAGTTGTTCATATGCTAAGTACTGATTGACCCATCCTCAGAAAGATAAATAATATATGCCCAAAAAAATTGTGTTACTCCCATTTAAAGCAATTTCAGAAGTGACACATATTTGGACAAAACATCCCAGATGGGAAAAATAAAAACATAGAAACATAGCAGGATAGCACTCACGAGAAGCAGTGTATGGGCTGAATCAGCACAAGTTCAGGCTTCGGTTCACGGTAACAGAGAGCCTGCCTGCGTTTCCGTAGCTCCAGTGCCTCCTCCACAACGGATTGGCTTTCCTCGTCCTCCACATCCACATAGTGAATAGACATATCGCTGCACACAAAATACACCAGAGCACAGAATCACTGATGTGAAAGTATAAAGCTACAGCTATGGCACATTCTCAAAAGATGAATTTAAGGAATACACAGTGAGTGGGATTCACCATTTCATGAACATCTGCATGGTGTCCCTCTTCAAACAAGGCTGCTCCTCAAAGATTTTCTCCTTCAACACCAGGCCTTTAGTGTAACAGTGATCCTTCTCTAGGGCTTTGGAGATGAAATACAAACAACCTGGAAAGATACACACAGATGATAGTACTGCCCTTTCTATACTTAAGCCATTTGCAAACTTCAAAAGAACACTGGTAATGCAGTGAGAGAGGATACATAGAAGAAAAGAAAACATAAACAGATGTATGGCATACAGCTGTAGTCACTGAGTGTGTAGAGAATAGTTATGAGGTTGTCCAGGCAGGGCCAGTGGTCTGGGTTACAATGCAGACCCTCCTCAAAGGCATGTCGGGCCAGAGGTATGCGCACCAGTCGCACAGCCACCTGACCAATCTTGTACCACATGTTCACATCAGTGGAATCCAACATAACAGCCTGGGAAAAGAACAAATCAGCAAATGGGATATGAACACACTCTACAGTGTAATTCATGTGCATTAAAAAGGCATTCTCATTTCATTGCACAAAATGGTCCAACACCATAGGAATAAATACTAATAGACTTAAACTGGTACTATTTTGGTATTTTGATTGTTTTACCTCCAAGTAAAACTCCATAGCTGTCTCCAAGTCATCTCGCAATGCAGCCAAACTAGCCAAATTTTTAAAAGTAGAGTATTTCAACATCAGCCCAGGATGCTTGAGACCCACTCTCTGATCATCTGAAGGCATGGCCTATAACATTAGAGGATACATCAAAAATAACACCAGATAAAGTATAATGCAGTCATCTTAGAGCTGTCAATGAATGAATGATAAGAAAGGCTCCCCGTATGGGGCAAGATGTGTGCCACCAGACAACTGAATTAGAATTGTGTGCTCTGAATTTGTAGGTTATCAGTGAAATTGAGTGTTGGCATTTTAATTAAGTTGAACTTGTATTTACTTGTTTGAAATTCGGTTTTTCAATATTCCGTTTCAATTTAATTGAAAAACATAAAAATCACTATTATATGTAGTACAAATGTGTCTACTCTACTCAACCTTTCAAAGACACAATTTCAATTTCAAATTAAACTGAAAAACTGAAAAGCTTTCAGACTGTGGCAACATTTGGGTACTTAGGAAAAGCAGCAGATTGCAGATATATTCAAACTGGCAACATTAGCCCTGATAGGCAAGAAAAAACACATTTTCAGGATTCACTTGACGGATCCAAATGTCTACATTTCATCAACGTTTTTTCTCCCGTGTTCATTTCAAAATATTGATGTACCAACTGACTATTTTTTGTTGTTGCCAGGATCCTTTCACGAAGTTCTATCAAGCTGGCTGTAATACTAGGGAAGATGCATCAGAAATAAAATATATCACAATTGTCAGTAAGTGGCCATGCAGGCTATGGTATTAGGAGATGTTGGGACTGAGTTAATTACAAAACCACAAAAACATTGGGGTCTGATAGCTGCATATTCACATGAATTGGCATTTTCACACCTAGTCATTTTTCACTCCTGTACATACTCATAATCCCACAGTAATGTTGAAAGTATGTGTGTGGCTCATCTCCTCCATTTTAAAATATTTCTGCTACTGCTTTTCTTAAGTACCATTCAACATTTTACTGATCACATACAAATTCAGAACACATAATTCAAATTCAGTTGTCTGGTGGCAAAAATCGCAGCCTATGCTACTTCAAATTCCACACTTTCCCTGAATTTTTTTCATTGAGAAGATTTAGGACAACATGATATATGCAGTGTTTAGAATTATGTATTCAATATGATGTATGCTGATAGTTGCTGGCCAATATAATTGTCAACTAGGTCATATCACTATATCTGAAGATAATTTTTACAAAGAACAAATATCATAGATGACAGTAGGTTTACAACTACATAAAATATGTTGTAGTGTGCGTCCGGACTGAACAATATTTTAACTCCCTGTTCCATATACTTTTTAGCATACTTTTTTAAACTTTACAGACCATGATAAGAGGATCAGACTATACACTGTGTGACATGTTACCTCTTTAAGCAGTGGAGTTTTGAGAAGTTCATGATAGGCCTTGGCAGACTCCTCAAACTTGTCATGTTTTTGAAGATCTAAAGCTTTGTGATATAGAGCAAAAGCCTCGGCTTCCTACAGAGAAAACAAATCAGACAACAAACAGACCACAAACAAATAATTGTAATTGCCCCTTGGGGATAAATTAAGTTTTATTGAACTGAACTAAAGGAAGAAAATGTCTGCATCATTAGATAGGGCTAATTTTACTCATTAATTTGCATAGCCTGTAACAGTCTGTACCTGAGCCTCCTTAGTCTGGCTCTTGTTACTTTTTAGGGGGTCTTGAGACTCATCAGCAGCTGTTGAAGCAGCATTCAATGCCGCTATCCGGATCTGGAAAGAGGAAAAAAAGAAGACAAAACCCATGGGCAAGCGAGATATATAGCTCAGGAATTAATGACGGCAAGGGCAGCTTTAAAATAAAATGAACTTGAACGTGGCAGCACATAAGAGCGATGCTTACTAAAGAATAGTCAGCGCAACAATAGATGGCATAAGTAAAAACACAGAACACATCCCTGACGATGCATTGCGTATAGCTGAACAGGAGGTCTTACCATTTTAATATCGATGAAGCAGATTTTCCAACTCGAAGCTTAACAGCTTTTGACAGGATCTACAGGAATGACTGGAAATGCAGCAGAGACAGACAGAGAGTCAGCAAAGGGGCCATTCAATTACTGAATTTATGTAAAATGTACAGAGAAAATCTATACAGGCGGATTATACCCTGTTCAATGTCCCATCGTCAGACAACAATAGCCTACTGAGACTAGCTAACGTTATTAACAAGTCGTCCACTTAGCAGTGTCATTCAGCTACAAAGTGTCCAGCAGGCTGTTTTATGCCCATTCGGTTTGTATGTCTCAAAGGGCTTTACATTGCATGCATCATATACATAGTACATCACACCATGCACCACACTACACACAAACACATATATTTGCATGTCTTTGACTGTGGGAGGAAACGTTACATGTCTTTGAGAGCCCCCTGGGCCTACAAAACCCCCCAACTGGACAGATAATTGTGCAAGGCAAGGTGATGTGTCACTGGATAGCATTTATCGATCAAGAAGTGTCTGGGACTAACCTTACTTAGCCTAAATGTCACTCAAAACTCTCATGCAAATCTCTCCTGGACAAATTAAAAGATGAATCACACAAAATTAACGAACGTCAACTGCTGGTAAAATAGTCCAAATGTTCTTAGCTAGCGTGGCTAGCAAGCTAACAGCTAACGTTAGATAGATACCGTGAGCTAGCTAAAGTAACGTTAGCCACACCGGCTGTCCATCACTTGCGAAGCTGAAACGACTTACCGTTCATCCTCATTCTAATTCCTGTGACACTGTGGCTTTGTCGAGACAGTAAACGGTTAAAAGGCTGCGTTTATATGGAGAAATGAGACACAAACTAAGTTCAAAACTTCATAACGTCATCCTTTGTTGTTATTGGTATTGTTTTACGTGCCGCGTCACAGCAACAGTTTTGACACTTAGTAAGGGCGTCGCTTATTGGCCAATATATTGCGTGTCCATTGATGTGGCCAATCAGAGACTTTGATATTTCCTGAACGCCACACCGCCTCACGTCTACACGTCCCGCACGCCGTGCTGACAAATGTGTTTTACCACAAAGGCATTGCTCTTTGTCTTTGATTTCACATCACATGTTTACACATTCATTTCGTTATGTGTAAGAAACTAAAGTATCGCTCATTCGGAACATCGGCGTGTTACCACTGTTGATGAAAACAGACTAAAACAACAACTCCTTGTTTGTTGGAGGTATATAAAATACATTTCAATTCATTTCATTTCTGTCTTTTCAAATGTGCACTTGGCAGGTCTGAAAAAAATGTAATTTTTTAACACGACGCATCCGGTGACTGTATCTTTGTATTTCAAAAATAAAAGCACAATAACGCAGAGATCACGTTTTACAATTGGAACACTTTTTAAAACTTGCGAAGCTACTTCAACCGCTCAGTGTTGTGGTTAATGAGACTGCTGATCACATCAGTAGCAAACAAACAAAAAGACAAAATAGGAAGACAAAGGGACCTAATTCCCAGTTCAAGACTGTCTATTCTCTGTAACCAGTACCATGATTTCTAGTCTGTCCTGAAATGAAGAATGGAATTTGGTAATCAAAACCTGTAAAACAATATTTTGAATGATGAAATGACATATCCCATGCACTAGGTTACTTGTACAGGCACTTGACAGGTCATGGGGTTCTCAGACATCCCCTTTACTAAGATGCAATTTCTGTAAATCGTGTTTTGTAATATGCAATCTGTCTCAAACACGGCTATATATATATTCAGTGAGCATTTGCAATCAATGTATTACATGTGTGCACTGGACAGAATCGTATTTAATAATGCAGGGTAACTTGCATTGTGAACAGGCAACCATTAGGGGGCGAACTTTGATTAGAATCGTGTAAAATTGTGCAGAGCCTACCGTTTTACATTCTAAAACTGAGCTGGCCTTTTTTAAGCATTGGATAATGCAGACAGTTTGATCTCGAAATGTTTTATATTGGCCTATTGTGATTAGCTTGTTCGGTCTGTAGCAATGTTCTAAAAATAAACAGCCGTTTTATTGGGATATTTTGATCATGATGATATTTTTTATGAATTACAGCTGACTGCTGACGCAAGATGGTGCAAAGCTGTGTCATTGTTGACAAAGGGTGTTTTCTCCTCTCTCCTCTGTCAGTTGCTCGAGCCACTATTTCACGAGTTTGCATTGGTACATGACAGCGATAGGCCTTTGTCAGGATTTAAGGCGACAAATGTAACAGCTTATGCTGTTTTCAAGGGGAACAGTATGTCAAAACTGTATTTGTCCTCAGTGACCCTGTCTATTGCAGTCCCTTGTTGCTTCAACACTTATCCCCGCCTCCCATCCACCCACCTTCCCCCATCTCTCTCTTGGCTGAGATTGGCTGGCTGGCACAATTATCGATTCCTTCAGTCAGCATGCCTACAAAAAAAGAGCTTACGTCACAGTCATTACTGGCACTATAAAAGCCAGAGTAATGCAGATTCCACTGTGCGGTCCTAGACATAGAGCAGCCTGCCTCGCAAGTCATGAGTTCCATTGGCTACGACCCTCATTTCTCTTCCTCTTACAAGAGGAAAGTGTCGGTGCGCAGTGCAGGATATGGAGCCAGGGGAGGAATAGGATCCAAGTCCACATATTACAGCCATTCTGCCCCACTAACTTCCTATGGGTCGTCACGCAGAAGTTATCCAACACACGGCCGTGCTGTCTCCGGCTGCTCCTCCGTGCTGCTTTCTGCTCCAGTGTCTGCAACTACCACTGAACTAGACCTCAATCAGGCAGCGCAGGTCAGCTCTGAGTTCAAAACTTTAAGGACTCAGGAAAAAGCTGAGCTGCAGGACCTGAATGACCGCTTCGCCAGCTTCATTGAGCGGGTCCATGAACTGGAGCAGCAGAACAAGTTCCTGGAGACTGAACTCCTGGTCCTCAGGCAGAGGCATGCGGAGCCATCCAACCTCTGGGCTCTGTATGAGCACGAGATCCGCCAGCGCCGTGCTGCAGTGGAAGAGGCCCGTCATGAGAAGCAGGCTGCCCAGAACCACAGGGACCAGGTGGAGGGGGCGCTACAGAACCTGCAAGGGCGCTATGAGGAGGAAGTGCTTGCCCGGGAGGAGATGGAAGGCAGGCTCATGGATGCCAGGAAGGGGTCAGACGAGGCTGCGCTGGGCCAGGCTGAGCTTGAGCAAAGAGCCGGGACCCTGCTGGATGAGCTGGCCTTCCTGAAGCGCCTCCATGAGAGTGAGATAGCAGAGCTGCAGGCCCAAATACAATACAGCGATCAAATCTCAGTGGAGATGGAGATGGAGGTGGCTAAACCTGACCTATCCGTTGCTCTCCGTGACATTCGAGTGCAGTATGAGAAATTGGCGAAACACAACCTCCAATCAGCCGAAGAATGGTTCTGCGGCAAGATGAATGTGATGACAGTGGACACCGCTCGCAACACAGAAAGTGCACGCAATGCCAAAGACGAGGCCGGGGAGTACCGCCGGCTGCTCAAAGCCAGGACGCTGGAGATTGAAGCCTGCTGTGGGATGAACCAAGTTCTGGAGAGCCAACTGCAGAGCGTGGAGGAAAAACAGAGTGCCGAGATCTCTGCACTGCAGGTCAGAGACCGAAAGGCATTGAAACAAAGGACTAGGTTCCATTTAGACATAGGCCTGCGAACACATCTCTGTGGTGAAAATAAGAGATTTTACATTATCAGTTTGACTTGTGATCTTGTATGAGAGTGTTGATGATACCCAAAAGATGTTAGATTAGTTGAGATGCAATCGGCATCCAGCACAAATGTCTCCCTCTAACACACCAATTTGTCTCTTCTCCGCAGGATGCAATAAGTCAACTGGAGGACGAGTTGAGGGCGAACAAGCATGACATGGTTCACTACTTGAAAGACTATCAGGACCTCCTGAATGTGAAGATGGCTTTGGATATTGAGATTGCAGCTTATAGGTCAGTGTCTTATATATTCAAAAATCGGAGAGTCATGCCTATGTTTTGTAATGCCACTAAAACCACTAACTAACCATCTAATTGTATTCTAATGTGTATCTTAATCTATGTTAGGAAGCTACTTGAAGGCGAAGAGAACCGTTTTAATGTGGCAGGACCAGGGTCTTTCAATGTTTACTCCCAAGCCCTGTATGCCGCCCCGTCTTATGGGGGTCCTCAGCTCTCCATGCAGTCTCAGCTGAGCTTCGCAGCCCCCTATATACTCGGCTCCCGTTTTCGTGGTGCATCATTCTTCACAGAGGAGACAATAACTGCTAGCCAAGCACTGCGGGCAGAGGCCAGCCCTCCTCAGGAAGAGGAGGAAGGGGAGATGGAGGAGGAAGACGAGGAGCAGGGAGAAGAGGAGCAGGGAGAAGAGAAGGCGGAGGCAGAAGAGGAGCAGGAGGAAGAGAAGGAGGACGCAGAAGAGGAGCAGGAGGAAGAGAAGGCGGAGGCAGAAGTGGAACAGGAGGAAAAACGTGGAGAGGGGGAGGAAGAGGGGGATGAAGAAGCAGATGGAGAAGGTTAGTTTGGTAATACAATTTGATTGATATTCTCATGTTTTTAATGTGTAGAAGCAGTCAACTTATTCTATGTTTCATCCATCCCCAGATGATGACGCAAATAAAGAGGGGGAGGCAGGAGAAGGAGCAAAAGAAGACGGGGAGGAAGGAGGAGAGGAGAGCCAACCTGCAGAAGAAGAAGGGGAGGCTGATCAGAAAGAGGAAGGGGATGATGCAGGAGGTGTGAAAGAGGACGAAGAAAGTAAAGAAGTAGAGGTGGCCGAGGCTGAGGAGAAAAATGGAAAGACAAATGCAAAAAGGGTTTAGATTAACACGCTGAATAATGCCTGTTAGGGTTGTATCTGAAGGGATGTCTTCTTCGGTGCTTTAAATACAGACATGTTCATCCAGTACAAGCCAAATGAAAATCTCTAGGAATCAACACGACAACATGTATGATCAACTCATGAGTGAGCCAGAGCATGTACGCACGCATGCATACTGTGCCAGCAAAGAAATCAAACAATAAACATTTAGAAATAGATTTAGAAGACAGGGTGTGTCTGGTGTACGAATTCTGCTTTGTGGGGTTTTGTGCGCAAATACCTGTGTGCTTTGCTGTCACCAAAATATGCCTGTAAGACAGCAAGTATGTGCAATGCCCAGTTTGAAATGCCTTACTTAAAATCCTCGCTGATGTGCTGCACTGAACTCCAATAAAGCCTTGAAAAACATTAACCTGATGCTGGCTCGAGGCTGTTTTATACATACACTCATAACTGCGATGAACTGTCAAATCAAACAACATTAAGCATAAATAAACGCATTAACAGAAAATGTGAGTCAATGTCCAAGCTCTGTGTCTCAGTGTCTTTTCAGTCAGGGTTTGAACAAAATGCTCCCATAATTGTAATGGGGGTTAATGGCGAAAGTATGTAGCTGGCAGTCAAATAGCCTTTGGTTCTATACATCTTGACAAGCCAGTCCACAATGTTCCAGGAGGGAGAGCTGCAGCAAACCAGGAAAATCAGCAAGTACGAGTCATTCTAGCTTCTTTCAGCTAAATATATAATTTCCAACCCAATCTTTGAAATTAAAACCTAGGATTCTACACTGTAGATGCCTATTCTGAAAGAGCAACGTAAACAATTATTCATAGTAAATCTGATAATATTACCCCTCACGTTTACAACAATAACTGCTCATACAGCCTCATTAGATTTGTCTTGAATTGACTAAATCTGGTCTAGAGGGTAGGAGGCAGAATGAGTGTGGTGTGCTTGTCCTTATCTCATAAGTCAGCAGGTCGTCTCTGTCCCGTTCTGCCTATGGTCAGTGTTTTTCCTGCTGCCTCACCCTCATCCACATCACTGTTCATAAATCAGGGCCCACTGAAACCTTTATGACTCAGCTAGTCTGCCGCACCAAAGATTCTGGCCACGTGTCAACTGATGGAGAACAGCGGGAGAGAGCAATTTCATGATTTCATTAGAGAGAGAGAGAGAGAGAGAGAGAGAGAGAGAGAGAGAGAGAGAGAGAGAGAGAGAGAAAC
>OMOT01059484.1:8648-26590 GCA_900312575.1 Acanthochaenus luetkenii | reverse complement strand
TCAATTCCCCCCCCCCCCCTCCTCTGCACACATGGTTATGTTCCATGACTTCAGGGTCAAAATTCTAATAAGATGAAATACAAAAATTGCAAAAAGTTTGGATTTTCGAGCAACTTTGAAGATGGAGAGCACTGATGTCCTTAAGGAGAGAACATTATAATTGACATTATCAAGCATGAAAACAAACCATGGCCTGCCATAGAATAATATCAAAGTAGAATTTAACGGGAACCTGTCATAGAGCTATCTCATGCCTGCTACACAAGATAATTAGGCCCTATATGATTATGTAGATCGAGTTAGCCAGGGTTACCAACTTTGGTCAGCTGGCTGGAGTGAGATGTCATGGACTATAACTTTTGCGCATGCATTTCTTCACCATCAGTCATTACTTACTTAGACTAAGCATTCACAAATAACTGATCATTGGCCTTTTGTCACTGAGAGACGCATGGAAATGTGTCTGAAATGTGTGGACGTTGCCATCTCCCCTTTAACTGACCTCTAATGTAGCTTACAATTACATTATGATTACATTACATTACAGCATTTAGGAGACGCTTTTATCCAAAGCGACTTACATACATTACATTACAGCATTTAGGAGACGCTTTTATCCAAAGCGACCTACATGTCATACCGTTGGCGGAGGCAGCCATGCAAGGTACCAACCTGCTCAACGGGAGCAATTTGGGGTTAGGTGTCTTGCTCATGGACACTACAACTGATTTTTTCCCCGGGAGGAGCTGGACTCAAACCGCAGACCTTGCAGTTGCGGGGTGGGAACTCTAACTCCTGAGCTACTGCCGCCCATCACACCATGCACCACACTACACACAAACATATATTTGCATGTCTTTTTGACTGTGGGAGGAAACCGGAGCACCCGGAGGAAACCCACGTGAACACGGGGAGAACATGCAAACTCCACACAGAAAGGGCCAGGCGAGATTTTGAACCCAGGACCTTCTTGCTGTGAGGCGACAGTGCTAACCACTGCGCCACTGTGCCGCCCGATTAGGTGGAATGTGATGTTCACAGCATGAATGTGCTGCCAAAAAGTCTGCAGATACTGAGTGAGGCTATCGAGTTAGCATGGATCAAGATCCCTGTGGAACATTTCCAGCACTTTGTTCAATCCAGGCCTTGAACAAATCAGGCTGTTCTGGAGGCAAAAGGTGGTAACTAGCTAGATGTACATAATACAGTGCCTCTGGGTGTATACTATCCTACTAATTTTAGTTTATAGTCTGAATTCCACTGCATGCAGCATTTTAGGAAATAAACTATAACTTAGAAACAAAACAGAATTGTTATTTATATGATTATGAGAAGTTGGGCTCAGGTACTGTACATATAAGTCTGTGGTCTCTGTGGACAAATGTGACTGTCACACCCTGAGGCTTCTTGCTGAAATGTTAGTGTCCTGAATAAAATGTCACGCAGTGAGAGTTGAGTGTGCGGCTACACTTTTAACAAATGTGACTGTAACTATTGTCATTTTTCAAAGCATGTAGATATATTTTACATTTACAGAACTGTTAGCACTACAATGACGAATAATGAATAAAGCTCATTTGTAAAAGCTCAGGCAATCATCCATCCAATACAGTGTCAATGGAGCACTTCCAGAAAGTGTTTATTATCTGTATTGTATCTTTGGAAAGGTTTTTCAAAGTGACAAAACTCGCTTTAAGATAAGACAGTGTACCCACTTACTATTCCCTATTATTGTGTCCACTGGGGACTAGAGTAGTCAACGATGTACTGTACATGACAACAGTACATAACAACAATACATACATACAGTGCATAGGTGTGCGATCACACCTACAGTTTGTTTATTTTGGTCCAAACCAGTGTTAGGACCAAAGAAAAGCTTAGTTTATTTCCTTGTACAATCACAAGAGAACCAGGGCTTGTAAAGAAAAGTCACTTGGACTCACAAGTAGCTCATTTATTGAACAAAGTTTTGGTAACCTGTCATCCTGCCAGGTTAGAGATTTTGGCGGTGGGGCGTAGTCAAAACAAATATGATTCCAGTCCCTATAACTTCAACTAAGCTGATGGACTTGTCTGAGCTCTTTGCTGTAATTTACCTTCTCTGGTGTTGATACCAATTAAGAACATACAGTATGTATACAGTACTGCGGTCTGCGCTTGGTTCATTTTTTTATGTTAGACCTTCCAGACTTGAGTAACTGCTGCCAGATGTCAACATATGTCTCCCTTTGGGGTCGTTTCCTGTAGTTGGTTCAGATTACGATCTCACTTATAACAAATTACACTTGGAGGGCCGAGACACACATTTTCAGGTGTCTCTGTGCATATATTTGGTGCCACCTGAGTTTGAATGGCTTTGTTCTCACCTGCGTAAATGCTCCAGAGTTCGAATACACCACTCTATACATGCTTGGTGTGTGAACGCAACCGTAACCAAACTTGAGAGAGATACTCAATCCCCCTACATTTCCCCCCAATCCCTAGCTGGAATCGTTACCTTCAGAGCCTCCTCTTTCTACCTGGTGGTCCAGACCTCCATTGGTGTTATGTTGGAGGTCCAGCTCCAGCCAGTCATGCAGCTCTACATCACTGCTACCAGCGACTACCAGACCAAGACATGTGGTATGTGCAACACTACAATATGCATTCCTTGTCTCTGCTCTATAGGTCTAGACTGAATTTTCCTATGTTCCATCATGACAATTGATTGTTTTCAAAATGTCATCGCTTACTTCACTGTAGAGTATGATATAGCTTCAGTTAGCCGAGAGTGCTGCTGTGCAAAACAAATCCACGGGTAAACACTCTCCAACAGTTGTACCCACAAAGCTATTAAAACACGTCCTTTCAACACAATAACACTCACACTCACTGCAGTTACACATCTTTAAATAACTGTGATCGAACAATTATCACAGCATTTAATTTATAGTCCATTTGATACCTTTTAGTGTTGCTAACACATTTTCTTTCTTTACTGGCTGACGGTTTTCTGCTGCGTTCAGGTCACATCAGAAGAGGCAGCTGCAACACTGAAGCATTCTTAACATGTTTTACTCATTTGAACGCCCACATCATGGGCGCAGATCCCAGGGGAGTCGAGTCCCCTCCAACTTCTGAAAAACATGAAGTTGTTACACCCCAATATAAATTATTTCTAAATAAATTATATAATTAAAAATATATATTTAATAGAAGCAAAACTCCACTTTTGAAATAATTCACACATAAACACAACACTTTTAGTAGGTTTTGTGTCTCCCCTACGTATCCGGCTCAGTGGTCTGAACCATTGCATGGGTTGCCAACTCTCACACTTTTGGCATTAGACACACTTTCTTTCAGCCTCTGCCTCATGCTCTCACTCCCCTCAAACAAATCTCAAACCTGTTTAAAACAGCAGGCATTTAAAATATTGGAAGACTCAGTCTGAGCAACCTGAGTAGGGCTGGGTTTAAAAAATAGATTTTCCGATTCAAATCAATCTTCATTTGAATGACCCAATATCAACTCATAAATTCCGAGATCTATCTTTTAATATATACTCACGCGTGTTTATAAATGAGTATAAAGTCGCCAAAGCCACAGAGAATATAGACTGGGAATCTTTCATATCCAAGCAAAATTCTGAATCGATTCTGGAAATCAGTGGCGATTCCCAGCCCTACTGAGTAGGCTCTTCTAAACACATCGGCTTGCACACAATATTTTTCCCCTACATGATGAGATCAGATTAGCTAAGACAGTAAAAAAAGACTGTGATTGGCTCATTCTCTCCCGAAGCACCGCTGTGCGCGCGGCACTTTCTGAAAATACAGGCATAGTTCTCCAGACGGTTAAAGGTAAGACCCTGCAGCACAGTTAGCCTGTTACCTGGGATACCATATATTATATATGGTATCATTGTTTCAGCTGTTACAGTGCTAATGTAAACACCCTGAAAATTGAGTATTTGAGCCAAAGAAAACGAGAGACAACTTTTCCTCAGGTCTTTTTAAGGACCACACATCCTCATGGTACTTGAGGACTGGATTGGGAACCACTACTCTAGGCTACATTTTATTCAAATTTCAGAATAGCCTATTTTGTCCAAAATGTAATTGTACTGAATGATCACCCCAAAGAGACCTGGAAATGTCTGCCATTAAACTCAAAAGTTCATGTAAAAAAGTATCAAATCTAATGGTCTTGTCAAAACTGCAGGCCAAGGTGCGAGAGCAAGGTTATATTTGTATGCATGTGTCACATTATGTGGCCTGTGGGGGCCACTTCCATCTGGGTGTGGGGATTTACGCTGCGGCCCCTCCTCTCCCCCAGGAATGGGAGTCAATGATGGCCTGTTTGCACTTCATCATTGGGTGATAAGCGATGCTTTTATTATATGCTGCACACAAGGATTCATTAGGCAGACTGGATGGCAAATTGTCTATTGAAGTTAATAAAACCCGATACACTGGGATGATGAGGGCAACACATTTATGTATTGGAGGATGTAGTGTGTGTTATGCATGTTTTGTACTAGCCCCGATATGCACCCTTTTCTCTTGTAAGAAGAGTAAGAAACGCCAAACTCCATTCAATAATCTGACATTTAAATTTTGCCTCGCTTATCGGCATAGTTACATACCCAATTAAATATGTCTTAAGTCCTTTTCTGCATTGTTAGGCTCCACTTTTCCATTCAGCATGCATATAATCCACCAATCAGCACTCATTTTAATACAATTTCAACTTTTATATTGTGCACACACTGCTCACTACAGAAGAAGATTGTGGGAATGACAAGCGAACCAATGCTACAATTTGATTCTTGAAAAAAAGAAATGCTGCTTAGTTGATTGTATGTATACCAAATTCAAGAGTGGCTCCTAAAGATTTGAAAAAAAGTAATTCAGACATTTAAGAGATATTTACCTTTATTGATCCTGCGCGTGTGCGCTACTGCTGGACTTGAGATGTGGGGATGGGTGTGGAAAGGGTGAAGTGTGAGTGCGTTAGAGAGGCGGGGATAACATTAGCTACATTGACTTCACACCAGAAAGGCAGTGCTGTGTGTGCTAATTCATCACACAATATGTATGTATACATAAATGTATTATTAATATACATTTTTAAATAATTTGGCAGTAAAATAGAGCCGTGGCTAAAGAGAGGAGACCCGTGGCTATAGCCCAATAGCCAGGCCCTAGAACCACCCATGATTTCAGCGTGGGTGTTATTGTGTTGAAAAGGGCGTGTTTTCATCTATTTTGAGTTCAACTGTGTTTGCCCTGTCGGTGTGTTGGACAGCAGTGCTCTCAGTGAACTGAAGCTACGTCAAGCTCTACAGTGAAGTAAGAGATTACATTTTGAACACAGTCAATCATCATGATGGCAAAAACTAGGAAAATAAGGCCAAGGTTGAAAATAACCAGAATTATCCTTTAACAGGAGGTAAAATAGCAGCAACAAATGTTTGATCTTATATGCTATATATAACAATGAGAGGAATATGAGTGTATGTCTCTGCCATGCAGGTCTATGTGGGAACTTCAACATAAACCAGGCCGATGACTTTCTAAAGCTCAGCGGTGTTCCAGATGCCACAGCGGTCGGATTTGTCAACAGCTGGAAGACGCATGCTGGTTGCCCTGATATCAAAAGCAACTTTGAGAACCCCTGTAGTCTTAGTCTGGACAACGGTACATATTAATACTCTAATTAATTAATAATATCTGTTATCAATTTCGGTTCTTAATAATGACTAAACGTGGTCCTGGTTTGTCTATGACAGAGAAGTACGCCCAACACTGGTGTTCCCTGCTGAGTGATCCTCAGGGAGTGTTCTCTTCCTGCCACTCAGAGATCAGCCCTGACATTTACAAAGATGTGAGTCTCACTTCTACTGCCTTTATATTATCATTCAAGTCCAGTCCCCAGACCTCTTTTCTGACAACTTTGACTTGTTGATTCAGACTTGTCTTGGTTTTGGGTAATTTTATTGATGTTTATTTTCTCAACCTAACTACAAACAATTTAAGGGATTACACTTGTATATTTGATGGTCCTCAAATGTCTACGCATTGATTAGTTGGATGTTGAAGGGTATTAGTACATAGCTCCTGCAGTTAGATCTATATCTCAGTTGATTATCAAAGAACACCATAATCATTATTGTCCCCCACGGGATGAAATCATGGTCAGGGGGCAGGACAGTGGGTTGGGTTGTGTTTGTTTGCATGTCCATCTTTCAAACATGATATGGCAGGTAATATCTCAGCTAGTTTTGATGGAAACTTGTAGGAAGTCTTCTTTGCACTGTGTTCCAGTGTTTAAAAAATGACATTGATTGGCCTAATGGAACCACTATATTTAAAGGTAAAAATGTATAACTTTGAAAGGCCCTAGGTATATATACACAGTAGGTTGATGAGATGATGAGACTCAGGTGTGCCGATTGCCGCGCCCTCAGGTGATCAGGTGACAGGTAGCAGGAGACAGCCACGCCCACACATACACACACAGACAGACAGGAGGGTGCTGAAACACCGGGGAGAGGGAAACACAAGAGACACTAGGAACAGGCTGGACATGGTCACAACTGTGACACTAACTGCAGAAGTATGATTGCTACGAAACTTGCTACACAAATCCAGCTATCCTCACAAATTATACTGATTGGCCTGGGGACACTATAATTACATTTCACCACTGGTTTGTTTTTGACAAAACGTGGAGGGATGATGCATTTTGACACTATGTTCTGGTGTTTAAAACAAATGCACTGATTGTCCTGATGGGGATGCTATAATCAAAGGTCAAAATGTCTAACATTTCCGATTTTTATGAAACTTGCATTATTCCTGAGGGTATGTTGAACTTGTTTTGCATTTGGAAAGAGTTTTTACACTGTTTATTACCTATTTTCATGTTGGTCTTGAATAGGACTCAATTTGTTCTTATCTCAGTCTTGACTTGGTCTCAAACCTCTTTGGACCTGGTCTTGACTCAAACTTGAATGGAACTGGTCTTGGAATTGACTTGGAGTCAACTAAGGCGGTCTTGACTACAGCCCTGATCATCACCACGATTGTCAGTTGTTGGCTAACGGCTGGTTTTGTAGGAACAACAGGAAGATTTACTTTAAGCAGGAAGATATAATGATAGAGATCTTTATTTATTCCTGGAGGGAAAAGCAGTTGTTATTTTATTTTATTTACAGTGTCTGAGTCTGAGAAAGGCGCTTTTAAATTGAATCTATTATTATTATTATTATTATTATTGTCACAGCAGCAACAACAACATACCAGAAACAATTTAAGAACGCTAGAATAAAAGCTAGTGAATAGATAAAAATACTATATTCACCACCTGTTCAAAGAGGAAGTTTCTGTATATTGTCTCCTCATAGAACTGCATGTATGACAGCTGTAACTGTGAGAACAGTGAGGACTGCATGTGTGCTGCAGTCTCCTCCTATGTCCATGCCTGTTCAGCTGCAGGGGTCCAGATCAGCAGCTGGAGGCAGACCATCTGTGGTGAGTAATGAGGACAGTATGACTGCTGTCAAGGTCAAATAGAAAACTGTTTTGCAGGCTGTTTAGAAGCCCACTCCAATGGTAGAAGAGTTCTTGAGACTGAGTCCCTTAATACACACCAGATGACAGTCAACCAGATCTTACATTGGATAAATCATTCACATACTGTATGGTCACCAGAAACATTTCTTAATAACACCAGTAGAGACCTCCAAACCCTGGCTTTTTTCAGGACTTTTTAGGGTTGATACAAGCCCATTAATATTGAATAGAAATAGCTGTTTTCCTGCATTTTGTGTTATATTTTATGTTCACAACATATGTCAAATATCTGTGTACCATGATTGTAATCCAACAATCTTAATATCTTTTCAATGATACTTGTGGTCGTACCTCCTCAGGCAAGTATGCCAGCTCATGCCCTAGCAGCATGGTGTACTCCAACAGCATCATGTCCAACAACTGGACCTGCCGCTGCCTCAGCACCACAGATCCCAGCTGCCACATCTCCTTCCCGCCAATTGATGGCTGTATCTGTGCAAAGGGAACCTACCTGGATGACTCTGGAAAGTGTGTGCCTTCTAATGGCTGCCCCTGTTATGACAAGGGTTCGGTCGTGCCTCCTGGGCAGGTCATAAACAAGGACGGGCTCATGTGGTATGAAAATTATAAGCAAATGTTATAATGTTAATGCATGTGATTCGGTATGTTCTAAACTGAAAATCGAAATGCGTTATGCCTCATGCCTTAGTCTGAAGCTGAAGAACACATGTTTACGATGTACACATTTTATAAATGATGAACTAATGCAATGCATGCATCGTGATGTATTTTGCATTTTCTTATACTCCTGTAGCACCTGTAAGGAAGGCAAACTCAGCTGCATTGGAGAGTCTAACAAACAGCCATGTAAGTTTAATGATACAAAAGCATTTGAAAAACAGGTGCTACTGCTATTTAGTAACCTTGTATCTGTTCAAAATGTTTCCTGATAGTACCCTATATTAATCAAATGCTGTGGTAGCCCTCTTTAGAGAATGGTTTTGAATGCTATTCACTAACCGTGCACAATGAGTGGAAAGCGTGTCTAAATAATTAATCATTCAGATACAGTTTCCAGACTAATCCTGTCCAAACCATCAAAGACAAGGAAACAGATTTGTGATGTACAACTATGAAGGCCGAATTAATCTGTAACGCAAAAGCACATGTCCGATTTCAGAATTGGCTGCCAACATCACTGCAGTGATTGAATGCTACCCGCAAAAACCTTTCAAATTGGTCAAAAAAGAAAGCCTCTTTGCACCTGTCATGGTCATGCATATGTAAATTGTATAGAAATCTCATTACTTTGCTTGCATAAAAGTTAGTTGAGGCAAATCAAGATAGTGACCAATTCACTAACACTTCACAACACCAACTACCCAAAATTATTGTAGCACATATACAATCCCTTAGTTTCGCCATTCACAATGGCTGCTATCATTTCTGCAAGATGCAGGCATCATCGCTAGCAAGTCAGGCAAGCAAGGGAGTGAGTTTTACATCCTAGCATTTTATATCAGATAAGAGAACGCTCCAATTGTAAAGGGGCTTCAGGTTGCAAAGGTGCCAGCCTTGGTGGATTAGTGTTACATCTAAAGCAGCTATTTGCTCTTGCAATTGATGATGATGACGAGGGTTATTTGCTTACACAGTCCTCTTTTCGTGGGCTAGTTTGTGGCAGAACTTGATTTGCATACATTTCTTAGTGAATAAGATGAAAACGTCCTAGCTAAAGCAACTGAGGTGTAAACATTGTAATGATAGCTAGAGACCACAATGAATTTGTTAAAGAAACAATGAAGTAATATCAGTATTGTATTTCCCTCTGCAGCCTGTGCTCTTCCCATGGTGTTTTTCAACTGTTCTGCTGCTGGTCTGGCTGCAAAAGGATCTGAGTGTCAGAAGAGCTGCAACACATTAGACATGGCCTGTGTGAGTCACCTTTTCCCCTATCGGAAGGAAATACTACATGCAACAACAAATTATTAGTTTAGCCTTATATGTTTCCTTTGTCACTGTCATTGCCAATGCTATTGTACATTCCACTGTTTGTCCCGGCACAATACATTACATTACATTACAGCATTTAGGAGACGCTTTTATCCAAAGCGACTTACATGTCATACCGTTGGAGGAGGCAGCCATGCAAGGTACCAACTTGCTCAACGGGAGCAATTTGGGGTTAGGTGTCTTGCTCAGGGACACTACGACAGATTTCTTCCCGGGAGGAGCTGGACTCCAACCGCCGACCTTGCAGTTGCGGGCTGGGAACTCTACCTCCTGAGCTACTGCCGCCCATCACACCATGCACCACACTACACACAAACACATATATTTGCATGTCTTTTTGACACCCTGCACGCTCAGTCGTCCTGGTGGGGGATCCGATCCCTCTTTGACCTGGCCCACCCAAGGTTTCCTTGCATGCATCGAGGGTCTAAGATAAGAATAGATGTTTGGTTTATCTGAGTTCTGAGGCACTTGAGCTGCACTGATTTGGCAAACCATAGCAGTTAGTTGCTATGAATTTTACATATGACCGTGGATTGAGCATCACTTCAAGTTCATTTATTTATATAGCCTTTTATCACAAGCATGGTTTTTTCAAAGGACTTTACAGAAAATGAGCCAAACTAGATCTACCTGAACAACAATCAATGGAATTACAGAATAGTATAAGACAAACACGGAAACAGAACAAAGCACAAGACACACAATATACATTGTGCAATAGGTGCTGGGAAAAACAGTGGAATGTACAATAGCATAGGCAATGACAGTGACATAGGAAACAGATAAGGCGATAGAGGCAGACAGATGGGTGCACGGTCGGCAATGGTGTCCACAGAACCAGGGTCTGCGATCGCGTAGTAACAGCATCAGGGATGGGACAATGGCCAGCAGTAACGACCGTAGAGGAAAGGGCAACACCCAAGTCCACTGCATGGTAGGAACATTGTGCCAGTGTCTGAGCAAAGAGAAAACAATACAGCGAGCATTGACAACCATAAGAGCCAGGGCAGGAGCTGATGACCGTAGGGGCTAGGGCAGCACCCACGTCCACTGCACGGTAGGGACACTGCGATGGTGTCTGAAAGAAGAGGAAGCACAGACAGACAGACACAGACACTCCAGCGAGCACTGATGACCATAAGAGCCGGGGCAGCACCCACGTCCACTGCGTGGTAGGAACACTGCAACGGTGTCTGAGAAAGAGAATGACAGGCAGCCACGCACACTCACATAGCCAGGCTAAGCAAGACCTGTACACTTAAGACAGACATGATCAGCCACGCACACACTCATACAGATGACAGAAAATAATGATTAGACATGTAGCAACAATGAGGCAACCCTACGCTGGGTTTCCAACCACAGATTTCTTTGTTAATACTGTCTAAGCTGAAGTAGGAGGGAGACTGTGTTGGTCCCGAGCCAGACCGCGCTAAGGTTGGTCATTTGACAGTGAGTATAAATATGTTTTGAGTCTGGATTTGAAGATTTCTACAAAACTAGCTTCCTTAATTGTAAAAGGAAGCTGGTTCCAGAGAAAGGGAGCTCGATAGGAGAATGCTCTACTGCCTGCAGTTTTTTTCTTGAATCTAGGGACAGTAAGGTACCCAGCGTTCTGCAAGCGAAGGGCACGAGGGGGAACATAAGGAATGATAAGGTCAGATAAATACGATGGTGCAAGCCCATGTAATTGAAGGGAGGTCAGGATGGGTGTAATATGGTCGAAGTTTTTAGTTCTGGTTAATATTCTGGCAGCAGCATTTTTTACAAATAGAAGATTTTTGGTAATGCAGTTAGGTAGGCCAGAAAACCATATATATATATATATATTTAATAAAAGACACATTTTGCAATATTGCAGAGGTGGAAAAATGCTATCTTTGTGATATCCCTGATGTGGGAGTCAAATTTGAGAGCTGGGTCGAATGTAACTCCAAGATTTTTAACTATGAGACTCTGGGTAATTGAGCAGTCCCCAAAATGTATGGTGACATCAGCAAGACAAGCTAGTTGTGTTTTGGGGCCAACAACTAGTATCTCCTTTAGCATGGCCTTTAGTTGCTGAAAATTAGCTGACATCCATTTTTGACAGCAGATTAGCACACTTCTAAAGTTGAGAGCTGTGAAAGGTCATTTGGCTTAATCAGTAGGTACATTTGGGTATCGTCTGCATAACAATGAAGTATAAGGTTATGGCGATGGAATATTGCACAGAGAGGCAGCATATAAATAGAGAAAAGCAAAGGGCCTAACACTGAATCTTGTGGTACACCAAAATTTGGAACATTCTGAGATTATGTTGTTGTGTGAAACACTCTATTCTATCAGATAAGTAGGACTTAAGCCATAAAAGCGCAGGGCCACAGATGCCAACGTGGTTCTCTGGGCGGTCTAGAAGTATATTTTGATCAACTGTATGCCACGCTTAAATCAAGTAGGATTAGAATAGAGGAGGAATCGGACTCTGAGGCAAGGAGGAGGTCATTTACCACCTTAGTGAGAGCTGTCTCGGTGCTATGGTGAGACCTGAAGCCAGATTGAGACGGTTCAAAAAGACTATTGGAAGACAAATGGTCAATTAATTGGATAGTTACTATTCTTTCCAAGACTTTAGAGATAAAGGGGATATTAGAAATAGGTCTATAGTTGTTAAGGACGTCCGGATCAAGGTTAGGTTTTTTGAGTAGAGGTTTAATCACAGCTGTTTTAAAGGGTACAGTGAGCAGAGTGGGGCCTAATATCGGAATTACTTCCTTAACCACTTTGGTGGGAAGAGGGTCAGATAGGCAGGTTGTTGATTTAGAGGGGAGTACTATTTTGGAAAAAGTATCAAGAGAGACCGTCTCAAAGTGTGAGAGTATGCTGGTGGTCCCCAGAGCACCAGATGCTCGTTGAGGAAAGGATCAGAATCTTCATTAGGTAGCTAATTTATTATTTAATCTCTAATATAATAAAAGTTCTTAATAAAGACTGTTAGAAAATCATTAGCTGTAAATGGAGAATTAAGTACAGGGGAGGGTTTTGGGGTAATGTTTGCTACCGTCAAATAATAATTGAGTATTATTTTTGTTAGCATTAATTAGCGCTGAGAAATAGGATGCTCTAGCAGTGGAAAGTGCATGTTTATAATTCAATAGGCTGTCATTCCAAGCTAGCCGAAATACTAGTTTGGATGAGCACCATTTACATTCCAGCCTTCTACACACCTGTTTTTGTGCATGAGTGTCCTCGGTATACCATGGTATTGGTTTCTTTAGACGTTTTTGTGACAAGCGGCGCAACAGAGTCAACAGAGTCAAGAGAATAAAGTAAAATGGAGTTTAAATCATCTGTGAATTTATCGATAGTCAATTTGCTCAGGAGTGAGGAGGGAGTTCTAGGTAGAAGATCTGCGAGGTTTGCGATTTTGGCAGCATCCATACGGCGGGTGCTGTAGGTATCAATCAAATGAGTTTGCAGACTAGGCAGTTAAATTTGGAATTTCATTAAGTAATTGTCTGATAATGCTGGTGGATATGTCAACATTTTGAGATTAGATGCCATGCGTGAGGACCAAATCAAGAGTATTACCGTTGGAATGGTTTTTTTCATGGACTAATTGAGTAAACCCAAGCATGTCGATAAGCGATGAGAAAGCCTTACTAAGAGGATTTGTGGTATTGTTTAGATGGATATTAAAATCACCAATAATTACAATGTTATCCGTTCGAGGAAATTGGGAAATTCTTCTAAAAAATACGTATAAGGCCCCGATGGGTGATAGAGGATAATAAGGTAGAAGGGTAGTTGCGAGGGCGGCATGGTGGCGCAGTGGTTAGCGCTATCGTCTCACATCAAGAAGGTCATGGGTTCGAATCTCCGCCTCCGTCCTTTCTGTGTGGAGTTTTCATGTTCTCCCCATGTTCGCGTGGGTTTCCTCCGGGTGCAGGTCAGGTGAATTGGAGACTCTAAATTGCCCGTAGGTGTGAATGTGAGTGTGACTGTGTTTGTCTGTCTATGTGTTCTCCCTGTGATGGACTGACGATCTGTCCAGGGTGTTTCCCTGCCTTCCGTCCGATGCATGCTGGAATAGGCTCCAGCCCCCCGTGACCCTGAATAGGAGTAAGCGGGTATAGACGATGGATGGATGGATGGGTTTCAATGAAGAGTTTTAGTGTACCGTGATAGTTTAAATGCAGTTTCAAAGGCTTTCCCACCTTGCAAGAATACAATTTTGGGACAAACACTGAATTATTGTAATGTTTTAGATTTTGTTTTGAAAGGAAAATGCTCAAATATAAATATGAATGTTTGCTATCGGCAGCTTCAGTCCAAAAATATCAGTATCAGCCTTCAAAGCCTATATTGGTGTGAATTTTGTTACGAACCTAACCCTAAACACCTGCACTCACCTCCTGCTCATCTTGGCATGGCCGACTAGTCTTCCTCCTTTTACCCAGTGCATCTTTCTGCACCTACAGTTGGGAGTTAGTAAGAGTTGAGCATATCACTCAGAAACACACATCCACGATGCAATAAATACAGAACCACTCAGTCGTGGGTACCTTGGGGTTACGTTTGCGGGATGGACTGTGGCCCAGCCTACCGAGGAGGGAGGCAGGTGCGATCAGAGCAGCCCTGACGTCTGCAGTCCGGGACAGAGACCCTGGATGTAGGAAGGTAAAGCGGGGAAATACGTCACAAATATAATCTTAATGTTTCATCAAGCTGGAAGAACCATCTATTGATTCTGCGTCAGCGTCTCACCACCAGTGGGCCGAGTGTCTTTGAGGAGCTGGTAGAACTGGCTGAGGTACATAACCATGGAGAGAGAGTCTGGTTCGCCCACAGCGGACATTTCCTCTACCGTCATTAAAGGAGAAATCCCAAACTCACGCTCTGCCACGTCAAACCCCAGCCGGGTCTTCTCCTCCACCTCCGCCTCATCAAGGGAGTCAAAGTCACTTTGGAGGGAGAGGCAGTAATCACGTAGAGATCGTTGATCGACTACATTCATTCCCTAACCGTAAGGAAAAATCCACTCTAAAACACGTTAACACTGTTAAAGCAGCTAATGGTGATGTACATTGCATTTCTGGGCCCATTTTGTTGTTTGATGGTGTATTTGTCTTATTCCCATGGATAACTGGCCTAACGTGGACAACGTGACATCATATCGAGACATTCTGGTATCAGAAAATGTTTCAGCTATTTAAAACATTAACAGTATCAAAGAGCAAGGGCTTCTTTCTAGAGCCGCCATTTTATACCGAAGAGGCAGCGAGACCAATTTCCCCCACTGACAGTAGCCTCAATGGACCATCACAGATTGATTATACATAATGTAAAAGTATCTGAGGGTGGATTTGGCCCCTCAGCATTACATGTCCAACCTTAACCCTTATGAACAAGAGGAGAGACATATACGTACATCCCAATAAAAGTGTTTAGCAGGTGTTGGTTCTTTTTGGACAATAACCATAACCCTTAGCCGAACATAAAGCTAATCATAATTCGAACATTAACCCTAAACCGAAATCCGAACCCTAAACTAGCAGCAAAATGTCCTCGTATTTCTATATGTATGAGGACATTGGTCCTTATAAGAAAATAAGTACATGAACACACACACACACACAGGTGTTTTACACGAGATCGGGCCGGTAGTGGTGGATAAGGGCACACAGAGCAAGGCCACTCTTCCAAGAAGTAGTTAGGTCACTAATGGCAACGCCACGGTAACCCCGTGTCTGCTCCTGGCACCACTTCAACAGCTTATCGGAGCGAGAGAAGGACTCTGGTGGAGAAAACAAAACGGGACACAGATCACACCCGTCTATCCCATCGCATTAGCGGTGCCAGTCACAACATGGCTGAATTCAGGGGCCGGCGGATGGAGAAGCTGCACGTTACATTTGGAATAGCTTCATAGTCAGGACTTACCCTGTCTGAGGAGTCTGGGTGATGGCAAGCGGATGGGAGCTACTATGTCCATCTCCTCTCCTGTGTCAACCAGATGTCTCACCTACAGAAACATCAGTCCACTCAACAGCATATCAACAACTACGGTCAGGGTGTAAATATGTCTCTCTGGTCAACGTATCTGTCGATAAGTGATACAAACATAGACACTAAAACCATCCATGTGCCCGCGGTAGATTATTGGCTCCGGTGCTCCATGTGAACACTTTAGCATTGGCCTACGGAAAATACTTGATTTATCCCGAAGGAAATTGCATTGCTCACATTGTACAGCAAATATGAGTTGAGCGATTGCAGGGTCGCCAACTTTGGTCAGCTGGCTGGAGTGAGATGTTCATGTCATGGGCTGTAACTATTGCTCTTGCATGTCTTCACCATAAATCATTATTTATTTAGCCTAAACATTCACACACAGCCAATCATTGATAATCATTTAAATATCTTGCCTGAGCTGCTGATAATTGGCCTACAGTACAACACCTGAGCCATAGTGCTAATTTACAGTATTGGTTTTACATTTCCCAGAAAACACTAAGAACCGCCTCAATGCTGCAGTGAGCCTTTGTGTTCTGTGGATATTTGGTTGACAGTATAAAATATGTAAACTGTAGATCATTTGCTTGTAAAACAGCACGGTGCCTCTTGTTTTACTGTGTACTATACTGAGTGATACACTATACAATATAAATACTGCAGAGAAGGCCTCAGTGTATTTTACATTTTCAGATTCTACTGTGATCCGGATCAGTTGTCTTTAGTTTTTTCTCAAAATGACAAGATACACTAAACGAAATAGTAACGGAAACAAATTCCAATACTCTAATTAAGGAACGCAACTTCCTGCTCGTCATTAAGTGATGATTCCATATTCTACGGGGTGGGTGACAGTCTTAGCACTGTTGTAGAACTGCAGGACAGAATGAGCCAATCACAGTCTGTCCTTGCTGTGTGAGCCAATCTGATCTCATCATGTAGGAAAAACATCTTGTGCAAGCTGATTTGTTTAGAAGAGCCTGCTCAGTTTGCTCAGACTTTGCTATACAGAGTCTTGCTATATTGAAAATGTTATAATCGAAATGCTTGCTATGTTTTAAACTGGCGTGAGATTAGTTTGGGGAACGTGAGAGCGTGACATGTGTCTGAGAGTTAGCAACCCTGTGCGCCATGCTAACAGTTTAGCATAGAATACAATAGGTTTGCTGATGGTAGGCCACTAGCATTATCCAAAGACAGACGACTGATCTTTTAGCAATGAAAAATTATTAGTGTTTTTATTATATGACCTGTTACTCATGACTGTAAAAAATGAAACAGAGCACTTTAGCATTCACTAGTGACAGTCGGCCACTAGCATTATGTCAAAAGTGAGAAAATGTAAACTTGTAGCAGCTCTAAAGCCAAATGGTAAGGGATCTTAAATTGTATGTGGTTAATTGTCAGTTTTGTGTAGGAGATTGGTAAAAATGTGCATGAAATACGATACAAACATAATGTACTGTTGGACTAGGGACTACTTTCCCTGTTTACATAGGAAGTGAATGCAGTGGTGCGATGGGAGAGTGTACATCTAAAAATCACTGCACAGCAGATGAATACATGGAAATAAGCCTGTCCACATCAGCTATACATTCCCACTAATGGAGCACCCTGGTGGATTAGTGGTCTAAGACGGCACATGCCATGTAATCGTGACATCCCGGGTTTGAATCCAGACCAAGACGTTTGTCAGGTCATCTCTGTCTCTCTCCACTTTCAACTGTGGCAAAGGCAAAACAACTAAACTAAACTACTTACTTTGGATAATGCTAGTGGCCTACGATCACTCAACATAATGTATGCTAAAGAGCACCAATGACCTACCAGGGACACATGGATGACTTATGTCTTCATCACTTAACCTACGTTACTACGTTGACTGACGGGTAAATCGCCCCAAAACCTGGTGTATTCCTTTAACTTTGTGTTGAGTGGGAGCTGTGTGTGTGTGTGTGTGTGTGTGTGTAAACCTGAGCTGGAGTGATGAGCAGAGGGTTGATGTTGGAATAGCGTGTGGCTGGATCCACAGTGTACACACAGATATTCTTATTAATGTTTTCTGGAGTGGTTTGAGGAAGGAGACGATACAGACTCTCCCTGGAAGACAGAGGAAACGAAGAGGTAGAGAGAGATAGAGGAGGCAGAAATGGTGGAAAGATGACCTAGTGGGTAACGAAGGTAATATCATGTGATTTAAGGACCTGTGTGTAACCGTGGCAGGGGGGTCAGGACCAACGTGTATACGTGTATGTGTGAGTCTTCACCTCTCAGCCAATACTTGCAGCTTGGCGCTGCCTTGTGCCCAGCTGCGAATCATCCAGGCTGAGTCCAGAGCTGCCAAGAAGCCTCGTGCTATACCAGTCCCCA
>OMOT01059481.1:0-12971 GCA_900312575.1 Acanthochaenus luetkenii | reverse complement strand
TCTTAAAAACCAATATGAAAAAGATTCGTGATCATAGCGTGGATCGTGATCATACCTGAAAAAAATTGTGATATTATATTTTTGCCATATCGCCCACCCCTAATGCCAGCCTATGACTGGACTGCATTACAAACTATATGGCACAGAGAAAAAGTAGTCACACTTTTAGCACACAAACAAACGAGAACAAAGCGGATTCTGCCAGTGAATCAAATATCAAAACCCAACTCTGCGTACTACACAAAGTTTACATTTTTATTTCCAAAGAACGCTGAGTAAGGTTTTGTTATGTTGTACATTGGCAGAATCCACTTTATTCTCATTCGTTTATGTGCTAAAGGTGAGACTTTGAGACCCGTTTCTCCGTGCAATGCAAGTCAATAGGGATTATCAAGTTTTAATCAAAGGAGCAACTATTGAAGATATCGCGCCAATATTTTGAGTTACATCATGGCAAGATAACTACACAACCAAAACCTCTACCAATCTTTAATGATGCTTTAAGTGACTGAGCATTCACTAGACACCTAGTCTAACTATTACAGTATTGAGTGTGTGAGTGACAGTATGTCATTATGGTTATAAAGTGGGCATCGCAGATGTTTCATGAAATTAGGCCCACGACACCTACAGTAAGAGTAAGTAACACAGCCACTACCCTCCACACCAAACACGGCTGTAGTCACCCACACTACACGTAGGCTTACCCCTAGTTCCATTACCTAATAATTCCTAAACTCACAATTGGTCTCAACAACAGGCTAATGGGAGCGTAGAAAGGTATGTGGCGAGAGCATTTTAACAGTAGTACACAAAGTGGGAGTCTTTTCATACAAAGCTGCTTTCACAATACATATTCTATGTTAATAGGTCTGATACTTCCTGAGCCTGAAATTATCTTTGCTTCATCAGTGACCTCAGCCCTGCAGACCTTGGTGTAGTGTTTGACCACAATGAGCTATTCAGCCTGGAATTGAGTGACTTGTTTAAATAGTGCACCGCACACCACCACAAACGAGCACAAGGTCACAGGGTGCCAGCTTACATTTTTGTGCACTCTAGGTAGAGGAGGTAACCACAACAGACAATCATGACCTTGCACAGAAGATAAGGATTTTCCCTCAATTCTGCAAGTATAGCAAATTGCAGACATTTGTAGCTTACTGTATATTCACCTTCATGGGTACTGAGGATTTGTTCCAACACATTCACTCCATACATTTGTATGTAATCAGCTTAATATTAACTTATTTTGATAATTAATGTCAAAACATCAATAATCAAATGCACTTGGTAGAGCACAAACCACTGCAAATGCTGACCATTTCTCCAACTTGCGAAGCAGGTTTGATTTTCAGAGAAAACAGCACGGGTTGATAAAGCAGTGTTGTTGGAATTCCCGGATGTCCCCACCAGCACATGAACGCAACATAATTATGGCTAAAAAAACAACAACAATTCACCTAAATCTAATTAACTGATCCCTGGACCTGGATCTGTCCACAAACTTTCACCCAAATATGTTTGTTACTTTTTGAGATATCTCTGAGACAATTAATCTCAGCAACTGACTAAAGAAGGAATCAAGCATACCCTTGTTTTTTTCCTAACCGTGTGAAATCATATGTAATTGTGGATAAACCCTCATAAGAAAACAGCTGAATCTTGAAAAGCTCCTCTCATCATAAAACTATAAGAAATAACTAAAATAGTAATCTCTTCACTTTTAGCGGTTTCCATAGTTGGAGGTAGGCTTGAATAATTATCAAACCTTTGCAGAAACACATTTTTATAATCATCCATTCCGCTACTGTGGTTGTGGTCATCTTTGGTCACTTCATACCATGACCATGATACTGTGCATATGTTCAACCCTCCTGTAGGGGTATGTTAACATTTTGAATCCTGCTGCAGCCCTGTACCAGAGGCTGCCCCTGTAAATTACTGTTCTCTCATCACTGGCGAAACAAAATACTGGAACTCACACCACTTTGCTGACCTCATTTCCTGAGTGTTCAACTCTGTAGCGAACACTCGGCTGCTAAAAGCTGCTTTGCATAGCGTCCCCACTCAGGAGCCAGTAGTGCATTAGTCAGAAAAGAAAACAGACCAACTCACAGCAAGAAAATCTGACCAATAGGGAAAACTTGTTCTGCTGGTACCGACTCCTAGAGAATGAGTGCACAAGCTGTTCTGAGCTCCCGTTAACGTACCGACACAAACTCGTCAAAGCTGATCTTATTATCCTTGTTGTGATCAAGTTTCTGGATGATCTGTCGGACCCTGTATCCGGGCAGGGGAAGGTTGGCCTCTTTGAAGAGCTCATGGAGTTCATAGTCACAGATAAAGCCATTGCTGTCAAGATCTATAGAAACACAATAAGGAGGATCAGACACCAGGAAATATGGCACAATTGAGTCAAAGAGGTATTAGGTGCTCATGCAATTAAATAAGTGCACCAGTGCTTTATAGGTGCTCAGGTGGAGGGGTGGTACACATGACTGGAGTGAGTGAGACTACGTTGACATTTAATCCACCTGTTAATACTAAAGTGCTGTGGTAGCACAGTGTTGTTGTAACAAAGAAAATCTCTGTATAAAATATTAAATGTATACATTGACTTAGCCCCTAGTCAGAAAATCACCAAACTACTTCCTGGTATGTGAATGTACAGCGCACCAGCTGAGTTGACCTCTACCATACTGCATGGTGTACGAGCACACACTGCATTTCACGTGTCTCTTGGCGCTCTGTGCTGCCTAAACAGTGCATACTGTATTTCCCCTAAGCATTGCAAAAGGTGTTGCACACAAACACATAAATGAACGAAAACACAGAGCCCGACTCTCATAGCTGTTAAAGTTCAAATAAAATGTCTAGGGGTATCCCACAAAGAAATGTTGCTACTGTGGGAAGGTCCTAGAAAGAAAGCAAAAATACAATCAACAATTGTGTTTTTTATTTTCTTCTCCCCATCTGCCTAATAAAGCCAGTGCACAAGCCCTCAACCCTCCTCCTCCATTTTAAACAATCAAGGCAACCCCTTGAACGAGATAACAGAAGGTTCAGGCATTTTTGTGCTGGCTTTATGAAATATGAACAAGTATGTAATCCTAATTAATGTTCTTTGTACATTTTAATCTGTTCATAATAACCTCTTAAAAAATTAGGACATGTGTAGGAGAAGCCAGCTGGGGTCCAGACCAAGGGGTGTTTCACCATCAATGCAGGGGCTCTAACAGCTATAGACTGGTGTAATAGTGATATTGACTTTTACTCACCAACTTTCCCAAAGGCCTCTCTCAGTTCTTCCAGCTCTTCTTTTGCAATCTTTCCTGCCATTTTCCTGTGATTGACCTGAGGTGGTCAGTCAGAGAAAGGTGGGACTGTGGAGAGAAATGAAAAAAGCACCCAGTCATCAATGGGGTCGTAAGGGGCCAGTAGGGAAGATGTAGAGGAACCCCATCCTCACCGGCATCCCTTAACACTACTTTCAGCCCCTACAACTACTGCAGCCTCTTCAACCTGCCCAAATCCTCCCATGCCACCCCACTCCTACACTACCTGTGGCTGTTTGTATCATTGCTCAACAGTCTCACATTTTCTCCCCTCTTCAGTCAGTCACTCCCCATCTTCTACCAGAGGCTGAAAACTCATATTTTCGAGAAGTACCTCACATCTCCCCACTGAATCACATCCCCTGTTCTCTGACTCCAAATGCTGAGCTGGGAGCCACGCCAAACTGCTTTGATGCGCCACTTAACGCCTCTAGTTTGCCTGCAGCCAGAGAACAATAGGTGCGTTTGTTGACACTAGCATCTGATGCTTTCTATCTGTCATGGGCTTTAGATTCTTCATTCTTGTTTTTATGTTATCTTTGTACATTTTGCTTTTAAAATTTCTACACAAATAAAGTTAATTATTGTCATCATTATGGTCAGAGGAATATTCTCAGTGCATTATGGCCTTGGATCTAGGATTATTCCTGAAAACTGAGCCACTAATAGTGAGAGGAGATGGTAACGGCATCTAATATTATATGAATACATAACAGCTAGAATATGTGTGTGACCCTGTCATATCTCAAGTATTCAAAGAGCATGATGACCATAAACCATAGGTGGACACCGACCGTGACTCATCTAGATGTATACATACATAAGTTATAAAGCAAGGCCACAGCCAGTGGGACTCAATCTGTCAGTTCTTTTTCTTGACATAAACTACTCTCAGGCAAAGGAACATATCTGAATATCACTTAAAAAACAAGGAATTCCTCTAAGCACCTCCTTCCCATGCTCTGGTGGTAGAGGAATGCAATAGGCCTGGGCAGAGTGTGCTTCACTTCTAACCGAGGTGAGGAGGGTGTGCTGTGCTGCCTCGCTCTGATTCTGGGTCCAAGGCTAAACTGGAATGACAGCATTCCTCTCTGACTGAAGTGTTCAGACAACAAAGCTTCAGCCCCCCCCACACACAAAAAACCCCAAAAAGGTTTAGACTGCAATTAATTAAGGAACACAGCTTAGGTGTCCTGATCCCTTGATTTGGAGTACAGGGGGCCTCAATTATCAAGCATCTTAGAATAGGAGTACTGATCTAGGATGAGTGGGTAAGTCACATGACCTTATACTGTTCACTGTGACTTAAAAGCCAATCTGGTCCCAGATCAGCACTCCTATTCTAAGATGCTTGATAAGTGAGGCCCCAGATCCTTAGTTTCACAGTATACTAGTCACAGAGAAGCTGGGCATGGCCAAGTCTGACTTCCATATTGCTACATGTGCAAAAAATGTTACAATATTAATTACAATAGTGTGAATCCATCTATGTTTTACAATTCATGATGAGTAAAAAATATACTGAAAACATAATAATTCAATATAAGCCGAATAAAAGTATTTTACTATTGAACTGGTAGATTGGTCCAAGGGAATTTAGGGATCTAGTCTCTTTCTCTATCTGCAGTAGCTACTGGCATCACAGACACACATTCAAGCAGACAAACAATGGACAAAAGCCGTGAAACTGTGCAACCTCTTCCATGAATGAAACTATTGATTGTATTCAGCAAAGATGATTCAACAATAGCCATGTGGGGACCAAGATGTGACTCAGCTCCTACAATGCTATTTTTACGATCCTAAAAAAGGCTAGGATATTATCAGGTGATAAAAACAAACAATTCTATAGCGAGTTTCCCCAACAAGGCCAATCAAATGACATCATGTTTATGTTGTTCGCATTAACAATACCAAAAGCAGTAGAGAATGGATTCTAGGTAATATCAACAACAATTTAATCAACAACAACTACAACTCTAAAAACAGAAATAAAAATTTACATTTCACTCAATGAAAGAGAGAACAGTGTTTTTCATCTACAAATCAGGGCAAGTACAAACGCCTGACTAAACGATCAGGAAAATGACGATGTGAGAGTTGCTATATTAAACTTTCCTCCAGAAGGATGTGAAATTAGGCTGCTGAAGTCAGCCCAACTACAAAGGCCTACAAACATTACCTCATTTGCCATACCTTGTCACACCCTCGACAGGGAGGGAGTGGGAGCAGAAGAGGGGTTAGGAACACGGAGCACAGGGGACAGATGGCAACAGACAAATGTGAGGGGTATCATTGGTGGTACAGAAGAAAAGAGGGTTTGTAAGTTAATGTAAGTGAGTCCTGAGCGTCAGGCTCCAAAGACAGTTGCTGTCCTTGACAGCTGGACTGCATGCTTGGAGAGCACAGAAAACCTCCTGGACTGTTGAACTAAATGTAATAGCAGCCTCTCAAATAGAGTAGCCCACGTTTGCCTCGAAGCACGACAATACCTATGATAAGAGTTCAAATACATTATCAAAATGTTAATACAAAGGTTGCAGTACACAAGTATATCAGACCAGAATGATGCTATCATAATTTTGACTTACTATGTAAAAAAAAAAAAAATTGGGAGGTTTCCAAAATGTCAGCATTCTGCATCTCTAAACAAATTCAGCTAAACTAAATTCTTATTAGGGCTAGAGTTACTCAAAAATGACCAAAAAGCTCCATAGGGATGTTGTGATATTAAGTGATAACAAACGCAAGTCCCACACAGACAAGTATTCCATTCCAAGTACCAGCTTTAATTGGTAAGCCAAAAATAGTACATCAACACCATTTACAATTGCCTTTGATGGATCTTTCCGTCAATTTAAAGAGGTGGGCTGTGGCCAGATGGAAGAATAAAATGTGTAGAGCCAACAGACCCCGCCCTGCCAGTGTTTCATCCACACAGTTACACGGGAAATGTGAGGCACACAAATAGTTCGGGCACCCTTCCCAAGTGTGGTCAAGTTCATGTGCACACACCCAACAGTCTGGAGAACATGGACATTTTCAGCCCTGTCACAATCACATGCAGATGTGAAGCAAACTGGCTTACAAAGACTGTGCGCTCCATAACACTAGCCCTTCATTTCCTTCTCAGGCTGTGTGGGTAAGATAAGCACAACCATGCTGACAGGTATGGAAGAGGTGACGTCAACAACAAACAAGTTCAGTTTACACAACTCAAAATACATCACGAACAGCCGCGAGCACGACACCCTGGGTTGTGTTTAGGCTTATTATAAAAGCATCCAATGCTTTGGCTATACGGTGGCTCATCTAGGAAATATTCAATTTAAATGGCCACATGAGAGGGGTCCTTGACAGTCTATCAAACAACTTGTACTAAAGAAGGCAATGTCACATAGTCACGTGCAAACAAAGGTGTCCTTAATACCCCTCACAAGGCAATGTCATTAGACAGGTTACTGAGGTCCCGTTGACACAGTCGGTTAGGTTTTTTTCTTCTTCAAGTAAACAGCCACACCTCCAAGAGTTTGCTATTACTAAATACTTTGACAACACGAGCACTTTAAAGTATTATCCCATGAATACTGCATACTCTGAGGGTTACAGTCATAAGGTATAGTAGGGTGGCGAAGTGAGTAGGGAGAACCTCCTTCAAACAAGCAGCCACTCTGCTGAAAAGACACTCAATCCCTACCAGCTCCGGGCGGCTGTTCTGTGACTGACCCAGACCTCCCTGTGTGTGTGTGGGGGGGGCAAATGTCAAGAGATATCACATTATTAGTAGTAGTACAGTCAAATGCAGCACAAAACGTAACCCCTGTATGTTCCACCCAAGTGTATCCTCCTCAGAGCAATAAATAGTATTTGAATAGCACTTTTAAAAACAACAAAAAGTTACAAAGTGCTTTACTGACAATGAAACAAACATAAGTAAGAGCTATTCAGACACGTACAGCCAACATGAATTTAAAAACAGGGGTATGGAAGAATACAACCGGCAAATACAACAGGAACACAATGACTAAAAAATAAATTACTGTACATGAAAGCCTGCCAGTAAATAGCTTGAACACTTTCTCTGTATTGAGTAACAGCTGAAGGCACCCGTTTGAAAAAGCGGGGCAACCTGTTCATTTACACGGGTGTAAGTGGGTGGAAACAAACATTATGTACACTCCCTCTTCCTTCTTGACTATCTGGTTCCTCTTCATAGAGATAATATCACAAATGTAACGTCTGCATTTAAAACACAGACGCCCTCACATGGGTTTGGAGCATGAGCAAGGCAAATCTCTAAACGCACAGATCTTACCTCATCTACCGTAAACAACTGTACACGTACCACACAAGCAATTTGAACACACCGATCACTTTAATGAAAAACACAGTTGCAATTAATTTGAGCATTTATCTTTCCCACTACGGATGTGCACTTTTCCCCACTGCTGATACCAAGAGCACAACTTTGAGTATATCCTGATACTAAGAATGAATCTAGAACAGACTCACGTATGTCTTTAAAAACTAAACAGCTGTTAAACCATTTGTATGGAAGCACTGCCCCTCCAAATATAGTACCTATAATACAAGCAAAACAAAACTTTCAAAGAGAAACAGCAAGAGCCTGCTGAACAATGGGGTGGCAGTAGCTCAGGAGGTAGAGATCCCGCCCAGCAACCACAAGGTTGAAGGTACGAGTCCAGCTCCTCCCGGGGGAAAATAATCTGTCATAGTGTCATTGAGCAAGACACCTAACCCCAAATCACTCCCGTTGAGCAGGTTGGCGCCTTGCATGGCTGCCTCCGCCAACGGTATGATGATATGCAAGTCGCTTTGGATAACATCGTCTGCTAAATGCCGTAATGTAATGAACAATGCCATCAAGAGTCAACAATAGTGAGGGAAGGAATAGGAACAGCAATGAGTAAACTGGCTTACATAGGCTACTGCTTTACACAGACACTGAGTGACACAAAGTAACGCAAAGGGCTATTTAAAAAAATAATCACCATTACAACATCATATCAAATTAAATAAACCAAGTTGCCCATTTACAAATGTGGCAGATCTGTCATTGCGATCAGAAGAGTGAATTGTGACCTTAATAACTGACAAGTTGTTTCCTTTTTACAGTGTTGTTTCAAACAACACAGGTTAGACACATACACCCAGCATAGAAGAGGACTCGGTCCACTTGATTTAACCTATCCATATGTTTACACTGTGGACTGGCATCAAGAGTCCTTGCGGTGTGTGTGTGTGCGTGTTCATATGGCCCAGTTATGCGCCTCTTTATGTACCGGGACAATGTTTAAAGGCAGCGCAGGCTCCGCCTATGCGGCTGGCTCCGGTGTGCGCCGGTCGACTAAAGGGGCGAACTTAGTTATGTCTCCCTTGTTCGTTGCTTTCACAGGGAATTATTCATGTCCACAAATACGGACTGACATTTCCAAGACCACGTAGATAACATGTACCTTCTCTTCAACACATTATCCAATACACATCACACTTAATAGCTTGCCATTGTCGGGTTAAAGTATTAACGTTAGTTATGTCTTTGCCTGGAACTGAAAAGTTATCTGGCGACACATTGCAGGACTTTAAGAGTATTTTTTTTTACTTCAATATTTCTACGACCTGACCAGCATCGTGACCAGGGGAGATGAATAGGCTACAGTGAAGGCGCAGCTAAAGCTAGCCGGCTAGCAACAGACATGCAAGTTTCATAGGGAGGAAACAATTCCTGTTTACCCTAAACTACCGGTCGAGACAGAAAACAACGTCGATCTCAGCGAAGACAGATTAGAACATGGAGGTTATTTTAACCAATAGCAGTGGCACTAACCCTAAACTGTATGTCGCTAGTTCGTAGACTAGAAGTTGCCAGGAAATTGCTACTCACATTCGGTGCGCCTGAAATTCCAGACAGCGTCCAGTCTGGGGTTCTACCTCCTCCACGTCGAGACAAAGTAGACGGCGGATGGAATGTTGTCCCCGCCCCTTCGATGACGTCACCGCCAGACAGGGACGTTACGTCGGACGCCAGCCCGACCCTCTCACATTCCATATCGACCTGCGCCAGAGATTGTCTATGTTCTGGAAGGTGTGTCACGTGTTGGGGAAATGTATTCTTGACGTGTTTGCATGTTCACTTTTGTTCTGTCAGTAGCATGCTAGCTGACATATTGTTTGCTATTAGCATGTAGCTATATCAACTGGGGCCCGAAATCTGTCTTGTGATTAAAGATATATGACATATGGAAATATATGAATATCTATCTCATGATTAAGTTACATACGGTAGCCGGACTGAGTTGTGATTCCGCTGTTCTCAGTTCTTGGTATAATTGTTTGATACAATTCAGAATGATGGTGGGAGCTAAGCATTGGCTAACATAAGTACAGGATAGTGTTTAGGTGTATTCGGTTTCGGCCACCAGAAATCAGGTGCCCACTGGATGACAACAGTGACCCACCCCGACTGTATACGCTACCCTGCAACATTTGAACCCCTTTCACACATGCAGCCTGTCCCGCAAATGTAACGGCACAGGGGTCATGTGTGAATAGGAGCCGGTGTGAAATCAGTTCCTGGAATTCCCCTGCTCAAGACATTGTAATGTTACTGGTAAAGTTTCGTATCGACCGAATGTGTGAACAATGGCGTAACATTAACGAAGCTCTGACGCAGGACACTCTGTTGTCGAACTGTGAGCCAATCACAAAGTTCAAAAAGAGGAGATGAGTGTATTCCGTGCCGGCTGTGCCATGTAAAGAGGGAAACCTTCAGTCAGGACAGCTGAATCGCTACCCATCTTTCGCAGGAGACTAAAAACACATCTTTTCTGCCTACACCTAGACCCCACCTGAACTGACCTCTCCTTCTACTCTTTTCAAAACAAAAAGACTAACGACTTTTACTACTAATGCTACTATTCCTATCGAAGTGTTCATGCTACTTGTTCCTATTGAAGTGTTTTATGCTACTTATTGAAGTGTTTAGCTGATGAAAGACTGCGTTGTATAGTTGGTCTGACAATGTTGACGAAAAATGTACTATTGTAAGTCGCTTTGGACAAAAGCGTCTGCTAAATGATGTAATGTAATGTAATGTAATGTAATGAAACCACTGGCTGTAGTTTGGATTGGCAAACATGTCAAATTGGACAGATGTAGAAATACAAGCGCTCCACATGAGGAGCATAACTGGCAGCACAGCACTGAGCCAAGCATCTTCACCTGCCTTGTTTTCAAACTGCAGCGAATGAGGCACAAAGGTGAAATGTAATTTCCGGCAAATGACAACAGAGGAATTTACCGGTATAGCTAGTGTTGTGTGAATGGTAGCGTTACGTTAAAAAAGCTGAAACTTCTACCTTTGATTCTATATATTGTTGTTGTTGTTTTTTAATCTTACGTGTTTTCAATGTAAAGTGTCTTTGAGTACTATGAAAAGCACTATACAAATAAAATGTATTATTATTATTATTACCGGTAAAACGAATCTGGCAATTTTACGGGATTTAAGTGTGAAAGGGCTTTTAGATTAGGTGGTGCTGCCTGTCTGATGGTGGTACCCGGAAATAGTGTCAGAGTGAGAGCTCAATTTTTTTCTACCTTTTAGGCTGTGTCTTCCACCGCTTCCTCCAAAACAGTCAAGTCAGTTTCACAGTGATGTAGTGTTTAGTAAAACGTGGGTGAACAGTGACATCGAGCAGACAATGGAGTTGTTTAGTTTTTATTTAGCAGTTATTTCGAAAAAAATAACCAACAGAAAACCCCCAAAAGATAGTTCCAGAATAATATTTATTTATTATTATTATGTTGAATAGACCATATTAGATTGTACTTTCTTGAAATTCAGGTGTCACAGAGTAATATTGTAATGTCCCTAAAGAAAGTGTGTGTGTGTGTGTGTACAGTATATGGTTTAGAATTACATTAAAAATCTTAGACCATGTTGTATCTTGTGAAAATCAGTGGTCATATTGATTTGACTCAAATAACTTTGATGAGTAAGTACATAAGTAATTACTGCCATGTAATTTCATGCACGGTGGCTCAGTGGTTAGCACCTCACCTCACACCTAAAAAGAACATGGGTTTGATTCCCAGCCTCTGTCCTTTCTGTATGGAGTTTGCATGCTCTTTCGTGTTCACATGGGTTTTTTCTCCTGTCCAGGCTGTTTTCCTGCCTTCTACCCAATGCATGCTGTGATAGGTTCCAGACCCCCTTGTGACCCTGAAAAGGGGTAAGCGAAAATGGCTGAATTAAATTGTCAATGCCTAGGAATTAACCCATGAGTGTGGCAGCTAGCCCTATAGGCTGCTGTTTTAACAATTACAGCATATTATTTGGAAAATGTAGACTAACTATTTCACAAATTTAAAAAGTGTGTAAACTGCGTTTATCTCTGTCCAGGTACCAAAACCTTGTTGTCATCAATAGTGCACTTATATATAGCATTGATAAACGTTCACTTTTTGCATTCAATGTACTTCCTGTCTGTTTAATATATCTTTATGTATCTTTATTCCTGGAAACCATTTAGTAAATTATAAGGGACAAAGTTAACAAAGGAGACAAATCTGGAGTTTATTTATTTATGTCTGATGTGGCAGGTTGTCTGGATTTGCAGATGAAAGGAAACGTGTCAGGATAAAGCTGTCTGTCTCCCCTTGCTGGACAATCAGTTCACACTGTTACACTGCTGGAACAGGAATTTGACCTGTTCTGCATTCAGAGATGGAAATAAAAAAAATAAAAATAAAAATATCTTGCTCAACAAACCTACTTCACTTTAAACAAATGTATCAAATTAAACAACAAAATACTAGAAAGTGAATTTCAAACAGATTTATTTCATTGTTTTTTTTAAGCAGCAATTGTTAAACACCCACAAACAAAAACAAAAACGACAAAACATGCATGAAGTTAAACACTTGACAGACAAAAGGGAGAAGGTATGAGGCCAGGAAGTTGTCCGTGTCTTATTGCTCAAAATAGTCTCTACTTGTGTGGGGTCATTCTGATGGTATGTTTTGACGCGCGGCGTTCGTTGGATGTAAAAGAGTGAAAGGATGGATGCAAGACCTCAGAGCTGTTAGATTGTTACTGTCATTGACAGTAAAGGTTTAATGAGAAACGGAGTGAATAAGAATCGTACGTACGGGTCTCTCCCAAATGTCAGTATAAGGAAGAGCACACCCTGTTATTAACAGGACAGGGTTGATATAAACAGTAGATGATTGCTATTGGCTAAAACTTGTGTGCTCTCATTGGTCCATGGGTGACGGACCGTTCCACGAATGTGCTGACGACATCTGGTCTGGTATCTCTTCATAAACAGGAAAGGACTGACCTAGGGATTTAAATGACGTAACTCTTTATAGACAAGAAAAGTTGTTAAACCAGGACTCTGAGAATCTTATCTGTAAGAAGGGTACGTACTCAACCTTCTGATAATGTCTCTGAACTGGTTTGGTGGGAACAGAGTCAGGAATGTTTAACTTAGATATTCTACAATATCTCCCTCCCCCCCTCTCTCTCCCCCCTTTCCCTCTCCTCCTCTCCCCCCCTCTCTCTCTCTCTCTCTCTCTCTCTCTCCTCTTTCTCTCTCCCCCCCTCTC
>OMOT01059472.1:4462-14891 GCA_900312575.1 Acanthochaenus luetkenii | reverse complement strand
CGATTGCTCATCAAATGAGCATGAAAGTCTTTGCAAGACGTTTCTTTGGAATTGTATTGCACTAAAAGAAGTGACTCAACAGACAATTAACAACTTGCATTGTATTCAATGTGAGCGCTCAGTGCGAAGGAGAGACTCACTAAGTGCGACGTGCAATACAAATTAAAGTTCATTTATTTATACAGCTCTTTATCACAGCATGTCTCAATGGACTTTACAGATGTTCAAGTTAGTTTATTTGTCATTCCAATATATCCATATCCATATAAACACATACAGTAGAATGAGATGACGTTTCTCAGGACCCGGGTGCAAAAGAAAAACACATACATACATAAAAACACACAAGGACAAATAAGAGACCAGTGCTATACTAAAAATATCTTAACAATTAATAATCCATATACAGTCTTGTTCTCTGTTGTTGTTTTCTTATTGTTGGTTAAAAATGTTTACCTTGCTTAGTGTGCACATTGTAAGAGACAGCTCATCTTACTGGTATGACGCTGCATGTGACAAATAAAACCATCTGTGTGCACCCGGTCCTGTGGCTGCATGCCCTTATAAGGAGCTGGCGGGGCGTTTATTTATGCAAATTCAGGTGTATGAGGACGCACGTTCATTTGCTGTATTTTTCTATCAGCCATTTTTGTACTCGGGTACATTTCCTCCCTCCATACCTCTTTCTCTATATTCTTCCAGGTTATAACTTATTCACCCCCATATCAGATGAGGCCAAGCTGTTCTGTATCTTCTACTGCACCCTGGGGATTCCCCTCACCCTGTTTCTCCTCACCCTATTCTCGGACCTCGTCCTCCCCATCGTCACCTATGCCCCTGTCCGCCACCTACAAACCCACTGGGGCTTGCCCTACACCCGGGCAACCCTTGTCCATGCCAGTCTCCTTTGGGTGCTCGTCATCACCCTCCTTTTCCTTCTCCCTGCCCTCATGTTGTACCTGGTGGAGCCAGAGTGGAGCTTCCTGGATGCTCTCTTCTTCTGTTTTGTCACCCTGAGCACCATCGGTCAAGGAGGCTACTCTCTGGGTAGGACCTGGGACCAGGCAGCCAAGGAGACGCTCAAACTTCTCACCACATGTAAGAGGAATTACTGTATATGTGAGAATCGAGAAACCTAGTTGCATAAGTGTACACGGTGTCTAGATGTCCTTTATAAAGTCTTAAAATTAATTGAATTGAGCTGTCTTGAGTTCAAGGCCTTGAAAGATCTTAAATACAATTAAAGGGACATTAAGTGAATTATAACCTATTTCAACCTCTATACCTGGCCATGTAATCATTGAGTCATTGGTATTGATCAACACTGTCAACCCCCTGCAGATATATTGTGCTATTGCACAGTAAAAACCTTACTTAATTTCCCTTTAAATATAGGAATACTACATACCATGTCAGGTTACCCCAAACAACCACAGGTGCTCTTTGAGGCCACGGATTGTACTAGAAAGGAAGAAAGGCAATATGATCTTAAATGTGTTCTCGTGGCATGAGAAATCAAGTCCATGCACTCATGAGTTTGAAAGTTCAAAAGCCTTTTAATTGGAAAAGAGTAACATAAAAATTTAAAAAACGATGGATACCAGCCTATGCTTTCATCAGAGTGTTGGACCAGTGTTTTTTAATGTCTTGGCCTTTTTAATGATGATTTAGCTTTCCATTGACTTGTGGAGAAACACTGAATACTGCAAGAAAAATTGTCACATTTAAAGATGATGAATATCAGGACAAAACATCTGCTGCTGGCAGGTTCATTTCAAAGATATCAGTTATCAGCCTTTAAAAAACCATATTAGTCCAACAGTAGTTATTTCTCTGTTTCTACTGTTCTTCACAGGCTACCTGCTGGTGGGCTTGGTGGTGATCATAACATTCAGGGAGACTGTCTTGGAGGTTCCCCAGGTCCAGTCGGTGATCAGGCTCTTCTCCGGCCCGTGGGAAGGACGGCTGGAAGGCGTCTATCTCGACGAACTGGTGCTGGGTAGACAAAAGTCTGAGGAGGAGCCACGATACTCCCTGCCCATCTCCACCATCTCCACCAGTCCTTTAGAGCTGACACTCCCCTCTCCAGACCAGTCCACTTCCCCAGACCTACGAACAACTACAACTTCCAGTCCCAAAGCTACCACTGTCACTGCAGCGTCCACTTCAGACCCAGAGACTAAATCATCCAAACCATCTCCAAAACCCATTGTTCCTCAGCTCCCTGTCCCAACTTACAACCCTTAAATATTTAAATAGATGTTCAAATACTTATTGGAGTGAATTGGACTGTACTTAATTATTGTCAAGTTATGTAGAAAGGAACTTCTGACCTCGCATTAAGGTTAGCCTACTATGAATTGTGCTGTGCTATTACCTCTCAGGAGGTGAATGTGTAGTTCTCTACTATATTAACTTTTTCAGGTCCAGTGCAATTATTTTAATTCAGCCACGAAAAGCTTGCTATGGATTTCTAATGCAAGGGAGGGGTGGCATCCATTTTTGGTGGTTCATCGATGTTGTTATAACTGCTTTGGTACCACTTTCTCTATGTTCAGCCAATTCTCAGTAATTTGAGAAGACGTCAACATGCTTAACAACTAAACAAACCTGAGTTTGTGACTTCTTGGTCCTTAAAAGTGATAGCACTGCTCCTTTCTTCAACATCAAATTACTTGCAGATCCAAGTGTTTCTTGACGCCAGTCGTTGAAGTCATCCTTCCGAAAATGGTCTGCACAGACAAAGCTTGTACGACAGAGTGAGTGAAATATTTACCCCTGACTACATTACATTGCATTAGAGCAGTTAGCAGATGCTTTTATCCAAAGCGACTTACATATCATCATATTGTTGGCAGAGGCTGCTATGCAAGGAGCCAACCTGCTCAATGGGAGCAATTTGGGGTTAGGTATCTTGCTCAAGGACAGTACGACAGATTTTTTTCCCCGGGAGCAGCTGGACTCGAACCGAGGACCTTGCAGTTGCTGGGCGGAAACTCTACCTCCTGAGCTACTTCCACCCCTGCTACAGCTAACTACAGGGGACTAATTAGAACATGGGCTCCCATCAACAAGGCATGTACCAAGCAAGTTACTGTCTGACTGAAAGACTATAGGGCACCTCATTAACTATGCATACTGTCAACCAATTGGAGCCTTCATTAAAATCTGGGTATACTGTATTTGACATAATTTACACTGGGATGTTGATTGGATATCTAAAATGGTCTGATTCTGTTGACCACCAGAGGGAGTTTATCTGAAAGGGCATTCGTCAAATATCAATAGCACTGTCTGTTAAAATATTTGGGGTAACTTTACATGATGGTCTTGAATACAGCTAAACGCAGCAATTTAACTCTTACATTAAGTTTTAGAGGCCTTACAAATGTTGTAGTTTATTGGTATGTTGTTTGTCTGTTGATAAATCAGCCCAGTAATGCAGACTTACAGTATATCCTGATAGGTCTGCAGTTGTTTTTTTATTTCACTTTTTTTCAACTGTGAAATGTGTTATATTTCATTCTATCTGGCATTAAAAAGGTCTTCAAAAGTCTTAGATTAACTTGATGAAACTTGCAGACACCCGATATAAAATGACCACAAGGTGTCATAATAAACCACAGTACAGCTGCAATGGAGATCATGCTGGGAAAAGGCTAAATGACTGATTGACACATAATTTGTCATTAGCTTTGTGTCCCTCTGCTATGTTAGTAATTGAGTAATATGTTTAATTGTCAGAGAAAAGGTGCTGACTGAGTTGTGCAATACATTTCACTGTCAGGGGCTTTGTAGTTCTGCCTCAGCGTGTTTTGCGAAGATAAGAGGGGCGTGTAATATCTCAGCAGCTACAGAGTCTTATCATAGCCTGTGATACTTTACAAATCAACCTTTTACACTATTTGTAAGACCAGAAGTACCTTTTGTGTCACGGGCAGTTATCTGGTGGAGGTATCTTTTCAAATACTTCACCACATGCTAATTGCACTTTGATCGTTTTATTCAGGGCCTCAAAATTGACCACCAGCTATTGTAGAATTAGGCCGATATGTTAGTTCCAATATATTGTGCCGATATTGGTCTCTGACCAAAAATTGGATATTGGCCTGTCATGTCGTCTACCTCCCATATGTTTGAGGTTCCTCCTCAACTCCCTCTCCAACCAAATCTAGTCTCTGTTGTCCAAGTATATAAAGGCACTGATCATTATTGGAAATGTTACGGGAATAACACATCTCTGGCCTAGTGCCTACCCTTGTTATATAAATACATTAGCTATGGAATGGGCACTTAAGCTGATTGTAGTCTGTGGTCTCTTTGTCCTGTTCTCCCAGTATGACCTGTAAGCAGTTCAGACTGGTGTGCTCTGGTGGGCCAGCAGAGAGACAGATGACTAATGGTCACGACAGCCTTGGGATTGCCAGTCACCAGACACATGAGCCTCCAACCCCGGGTCAAATACTGTGTCAAATAGTCATCTTCAGTGCTGCCTCTGGGACTTTGTTACACAAAAAGATGTTACACTAAATAATTTATTACACACTACCACCCTTATTTAAAATTTTAAAAAAAGTCATGTGAATTTAACACTCGTGCGTTTTTGACACATTTTGGTTTTCATATCTGAAATGTTTTGTAGACTGTATATTTAAATGTAAATCAATATTATATTAAAATGGGCTATTTGCCTTGTGAAAACGGAGTCATATTGAGTGGCAGGAGAAAATGTGGAAAAAACACTAGGTGAATTTTTCACATCTGATATTAAACCAGAATACAACATGAAAAAAACATTTACCTATGAAAACCATTTGTCCAAAAAGTACATGTGCTTTGAATTCACATATGGATTGCACATGTGACTTTTTTTGTAAGGGGCACTACAACTACCACAGCTACTACCACTATTACCATCACTACTACTACTACAACTACTACTTATACTGTCACTATTAACACTATTACCACCACTGCTACTACTATTACTTCTACCATCACTACTACTAATATTACAACCATTACTACTACTACTACTACTACTACTACTACAAAACACATTGTACTTTAAGCACATCTGTTACAAAATGCTTAACAAACGGAAAAAACTAATTGTAATAAGCAAGAGAAAACCCGCAAGTCAAATTATGATAAGGCCTTTTTGCACAAATGGGTTTTGATGCACAGTATGCCAACATAGCCATGGATCTACAAACTTGGATTGAAAGTTTGATGATCAATACATAAAGGTTGTTAAAGCTTTCACTGACCAACTAAAATATATTTCCAAATTTGGACCACCTCATTTTATGATCCATGCCTTTATTATATATGTCATTTATGTAAATTGAGTGTCTTAAAGGGGCGCTATATAGTAATTAAAATGTCCTATTTCCTCTATTAATATACAGCTATGATCAAAGGTGTTTTATTAAGACATTGTTAAAATGTATATTTGTTTTGTTTGAGTGATTTAAACTTCATGTATTTCAAAAAATCCACCCTTTTTTTCGGGCAGTTTCAGTTTAATTTCAGTAAACTCATCACAACTGGACTTGGTCCTGATTGGTTCCCCTCACTGAAGAATGACTGAAATCCTTCCAATCAGGCAAGTTTGCAACATTTGAACTGGAAAGCCAAAAGGTTTACCTCATTTGAATTAGAGGAGCTGCTGTTGTCGGCCAATCAGTGTCCAGTATTGTGAGGACTTACGGTAGTCTTCACATTCATACAACATACCATTTTAAGTATACTACATTTATTTGCAAAACATCATTAGGAACATTATTCTTATCCTGAGCCATTGTAGATTTGAAAAGAAAATCATGAAAACTGAATGATATGGGACCTTTAATACAATACCAAAGGCCATAGGAATTGCACATACTGTACATAGATAATTTTAGATTATATAGGGTGGTCTTGGCATGTAGAATATGATCGTCCACAAAGGTCATGCATGTGACTGTAGATCTGTGCACTCATGGCTGCAGGGAGGGTTGTGATTTTCTATGACCTTGTTCATATTTTCATGGTATGTGTGTATGGACTCTTGCTGACTGTCGCCCTCTCTGTGGTTCTGACAGACAGCTGACAGGTGTTTGGTTAAGCTTGGGTATTTTTACCAAGGTCATAGCCGGGGAAGGTTTGTACGGTGGGGCATAATGCCAGCGGGGATCTGATTTCTCCACCAGTTGTCAATCTCAAGTAGATGTTTTGCCATACCTAGAAATTTATATTTAATTTTTTTCGTTTGAACATTTATTCCTTTATTTTCTGTCATTGGGAGGTGTACATGGAAATACAGTCAAACATGTGTGGTGGTCAACCTAAAAAGATGCTTCTTGGAGATAGTCTACAAGGTTTTCACCCAACAGCACTGATATTACACATTTGATTTGCATTACTGACCTGCTTAATATTAGAATCAATAACTTAATCCACAGAATCGCTCAAATTTAGTGACATAATCCGATTGCTTTTGGTCAATTTAGTCACTTTGCCTACAGATTGTGTCAAATATTAAATAAAATGAACCAACACGATATTCCATCACATCAATACACTGCAATTTCAGTATCTATCTCTGTAGTCATAATTAATCATTTCCATTGTGTAAAATGACTTTGTGTCAACAGGTTTTCAATAAAAGTTCCTCATATTTTCCTTTCCCATTTCCTGTAATTTGGTTACTGTTTCTTTCAGTTACTCTAGCAGAGCCCTACTTAGGCCAGGATTATTACCAGTAACCATCACATTTCTATATGTTATAAATGCTTCTTTGATACGACTCCACCTATTTCCAAATTAAGTTCAGTCAGTGTTTAGAACTCGTGGGACTAGAGAGTGCAATTCCCAGAATAGCATCTCAGATAAACATAACCTCTCCGTAATGGAGCTTTGGCCATACACCAGCTTTAAAAAATATTGCTATTCCCTTGTGTGCCAACCCCCCTCCATTCTTCCTTATTTCTTCCCACCCAAATCCAGCTGCTTCCCAGCGTGGCTGCTGAGCAAGCTGCTGGGAGAGAGGGAGGATGTACATACATTGACAGGGGAGGTTTAGGCCACATTTTGAAAACCCCCCAAGGAATGGGCTGGGAGCTGGACGCATCACTCAGCAACAGATGGAGATCGGGACAGTACATACTAGGGTTCGACAGATGCATGGGGCCGATACTGGCCTTTTATAAAAAATCGGATCTGGTCCAGTCAGTGTCGTCCACCTCTGATATGATGGATATATGACTATGGGAGGCCATAACCTGAATTGATTGTAATGCGACATTTTGTTCAGATTCCACACAAATATGCATGAATATATTTCATTAGCATTATTATTACCATCCTGGGTTTCAATGGAGAGTTTTATGGCGCATTCAAACCAAGCATGTTTATTCGTTTCCTCCTTTAGTTTGGTTCGTTTGGCCAGGTGAGAACAATGCCATTCAAACTCAGGTAGCACCAAGTAATGGCACCGAGACACCTGTAAATGGAATCTATTACTACAGGAATATATCATCATATATGTTATTATATTTGAAAACAAATGAATGATAACTGAATATTATGGGACCTTACCGCTCCGTGCATGTAGGTGTGGATAGGGAGTTTATTTCTGTGTTGTGTATTCCCAGCTGCTCCAAGTGTCGGCAAAGGATTATAAATAGATTTAGGGGTAAACTGGAAAAGTCTCTGCAACTAAGGGACACTCATTACTGGAGCAAATTTCCTCTCACAAGCTGGCTGGTAATTGTTATTTTATATGCACTTGTTGTTGAATATCCCTCAACATAGTTTCATGGGGACTCAATAATCATTGCTTGGCTGGTCTTAAGACTCTTTGCATATGCTTCACCTAATGGCAGGCCTGCATCTGTTGCATAACAATCAACCAGTTAGATAGTAATTTGCAGCAGTCTGATGCAGCTAGGGAGGAAATGTTACAGGAAATTATGTCTTTATGGCTAATTAATAATTTAACCCTAACCAAAATAAATCACTATAATATTACTGTAGGGACTCAACAAGACTTGAGTCTGGGGTACTCCGTCTATAGTGATTATATATATTCCAATATTATTCTTACATGGACTTATAATTTTGCTGTGATATGTGTATAGCATCCTTCTATATGTATTATAGGATTACTTCCATGCTTTTGAGTAATCTTAACTTTCACTAATTGAAGCATCATAATGATAACGTATTATTATTTGGTGCTACATATGATGAGGTGTCTATAGCTGTGTTGTAATGCATAATACATGTGTTCATCATAGTAATAGAGTTACCTAGGCCCAATAGTTCAAAAACTTTGAATCCCTATCCAATTGGATCAGATTTGGATTTTGGGTAGTTAAAAACCAAAAAACAGGATTAGGATCACTTTGATATCCAATCGGATCACGACATCAAATCCACGCTTTAATCTGGATAAAATCTTCAAACAGGCAGTTCAAAACAAAAAACATAGGTTTGGGATCAGTTTGAACCAAAACATCTGGATAACCTTGATCCCTCTGGAGGGGTGGCTTTATAGTGGACAATTAATGTAAAAATATGTTTCAATATAAATAAGTAAAGTTTGTAAATTGAACTAATACATCAGTTGTAGCCTTTATGGTTTCTTTTGTTGTTGTCACATTTGCAGTGGCCTCTTGCCTACCTATTACCTATATAATACCAGTGTATTCAACCAAATAATGAGTTTGTGTTCATAAAACTATCTTAAAGATTATGTCAGTCAGAAATGTTATTTTGATTAATCCAAAAATAGTCCATCATCTGTGATCAACCCTCAAAAGTAATTGTGGACAATAGTATCTGACATTGCACGACCAAAAAGTCTCTCATTTAGAGGAAAATCCACAGGTGGGCCTGGATCATCAGCAAGACCAAGGTGTTCTGGAGCATCATCGATGTCACAGAGGGGGACACTGCTTTGGGTGGCGATATTGTGTTGCACAATACAAGGCAGTATTATGCTGCATGCTCGTTGTGGTTCCAGTCGTAGATGGTTTAGGCACGCCTCTTCTATACGCCTCTTCAATACACAAGGTAGGAGTGAATAGGCATTGTCACCTAATATTACTTCATCCGACCTGTGTATCTGGAACTCCCTGAAGATCCGTGCATCATGGACTGACCCAGGCCATCTCATGACACAGTTGGTGATGGCAGTCAGCATCTCCCACAAGTTGCATGTTGATACTGTACCTCACTTTTCTGATGACATATTCTCACTCCCTCTGTTGAGCTGCTTGCATATGTACATGGGTGCAGTCGATCACCCCAACGGTGCTGGGCATGTTTCCCAAAAGAAAAAAAACTTTCTCTTCACTTGGGCAATTTGGCCATCAGGAGGTGAACAAAACTTGCCATGACTGTGTTCTTGTCACGGTCACGGCCGTGACTCCGGTTATTCCTTGTGTTTCTTGTGTTGTCCCTTTCCCTTGTGTTCCCTGTCTTCCCCTGTTTGGCTGTCTGTGTCTGTATCTCCTGATTGTTACCAGGCTACTCACCTGTTCCAACCTGTACACCTTTCATCCATCAAGTTCATTACCTCCTGTATTTAAACCCTGGTTCTTCACCCACTCATTGCCAGATCGTCGACTCAGTTTCTCGGTCGGTCATGGCTCCCTTCTGTTACACATGCGTCCACGCTGTCCTGAGTGAATTTCTAAACCCTGCTTCCCTATGTTTTAGGGTCACTGCCTCCCTCCCTCCCTGCCTGTCTGTCTTCCTGAACCTCTCCATGCCAATCGCTCTGCAACCCGGTCAGCTGTTCATTACCCCTCTGCCTTCGCCTACTGGACTATTCATAGGCTGCCTGTCTGTGGTGTTTTGGCCACATAAACCATATACAAGTGGAGAATATACAGATTGTTCTTGATATCATTGGTGGTCAGAATTCACAATCTTTACATGGAATACAAAACATTCCACAAGACGGTGAGTCACAGGTGTGGGGAGTCAATGCACCCGCTGAAACACACGACAGTCAAGAAGAAGTCGTACTTGTCCTGACCCCTGTGGATCCAGAAGCTGGACCCTCAGCTGGTAGTGACACGCTGCAAGAGCCATCTGGAAAGAAAAAGTTCAAGCTCTAAATTGCTATACTGTCTGTCTTCCTTATGTTGTTCTTCATATCCAATAGGTGGGGATGGGTAAGATTAAAGCACCGATAGTCAGGATCTGGATCAGGTTGATCCTACCCTGAATTGCTTTGAAATTCTGGGACACATTTTTGAATTGTCCTAATCCTGGATTTCTAAAAATACAATTTGAACGGTTGGGCCCTGATGACCAGCAGCTGCATCTAGTCAGCCTAGTATGTAACCTAGAATGAAACCTTAAATTGTGTACATTTGCCTTCAAAATAAAAGCGGTTGGTTGGAAATATAAAATAATAAGTACTTTATTTGGG
>OMOT01059448.1:1243-24401 GCA_900312575.1 Acanthochaenus luetkenii | reverse complement strand
TCCATCTGTAAAGGCCTCTAGCTGCCTTATCATCTGTATCGTTATGCAACTACACATTCAGTATTCAGTTTCCTGTTCTGAGAGAAATCCCACATCCACGCCCTTCAAAAGCCAAGTTGCGGCATGAATGACGGTGGCTTGGTGTTCCAGGCCGACCCCTGGGGAGGTGATTTTCAGAGAAATGCCAGATGTGACGAGTGTTCTCTCTGATGGAGCTCTGTTTCAGTCAGGCATGTGTGACAAGAAGAGCTGTTGCGTTGTGCTCACATGTTATCTTCACAACTCCCCCTCGGCTTATCGTTATCTCCCACAAACCAGGGAGTGGTTGATAATCAAAATAATCAAAAGTGTTGGGAAACCTCCTCAGTCATTGGAGATATTTAAGAGGATATCGTGACATTTTGAATTCCAGTTTGTCCGTTTTCTTCACCAGACGCTTGTCACAAGATGAGAAAACATTTATATATTTGTATTATATTTCTAGCCTCTAATCTCTCATCTAGGGTAATGAAAATAGTACAGCTGTATCATTGACAATTTACCAGTTGTATTCAACACAACAGTATATATTTAAGGTCCTTCGATATTTATTCACCCCAATAGGCTTAAAACTGTGTGAAAGTGTGCTGCGTTTTTTGTGTGTTTAAAATGTTTCAGGAAGGATGTTGTTGGTTCTTCACCTGCAGGAATCTATTGTGGTGATACAATTGCTGTGTGGTTTGTGTGTGTGTGTGTGCAGGCGTGCGAGTGTGAAAGAGTTGGAGTGATCTATTGCTTTTTTAAGCCATATGTATGTGTGTGTGTGTGTGTTTATATGTACTGTATGTATATATGTATACTGTATATGACAAATGCATTAAAGATGATTATTAAACTAAAAATATAAAATAACATATATTGCTTCTTTTGTTATATGAGGACCTATAAGAAATTGGTCCATGGTCTATTTTGGGTCCCAAGTCATAGTTTAAAAAGCTGAATTATACCAGGATTAAAACCCTTAATGTCAAAATAAAACAATATTTTGGCCTCTAATGTACATGCAAGACCTCATATTCAATTGAATATCCCAGCCCAGAGAATACAACTGATGGAAGACTCGGCGTTGCACAGAAGTCTCAATGTCAACTGGCTTTCAAAAAGACCTCTAACGTGGAAACATCACCTGCAGCCGTCAAACAAACCTGATCTCACACCCGCATGACAGAACATTTTTGAGAGTTGTACAACCATTTTTTAAAAATGAACTCCAACCCTGGGAGCTCTGAGCATCAGAGAGGCAGAGATGGCGTACATCTGCACTCAGTCACCAAAACGGCAGTGAGCAGTGGCCTCTTAGTGGTGAGTAAGGTCGATCACCAGACGTAGACGGAGGATCATGTGCCCAGGACACAGGAGACGTCTGAGGTAGGACCAAGCAAGGGCCACACACACACACACACATAACAATGTCACATATCCCTTGATAGGATTTGTCTGGTCAGCTCGATACAGCTGACCGTCTATCCAATTCTGCTGTGATATAATAATGTTAGCTTAATGAAAAAACATGGTCACTCTAAATAGTGACCGGCTGGTAAAAAGGACACTGGATGTTTCGAGCAGAAACAAGAAGACATTCCCTGTTGAACTCACTGTTATGTATTAGAGGGTTCTTGCTAGGTTGCAAGGGTGTGCTGTGTCCTGAGTTGGCGCCTTACAAAAAAACAAAAACAAAGCAGAACTTTTCTCTACCTACATGCCAAATAACGCATATCATCCTCATTCCTGGGTATTTGAATAGATTAAATGGTCATTTATCATGGCAGCAGTGGTTATCATACTATACACAAGCTGACCGGCTCCCTATCCATTTCAGGGTTATGTTGTCTCCAACATTCACTACACAGTACACAACGTAAGCTAACCTACTGCTTCACTATCATTGAGTGTCTTTGCTCCAGCAGTCGGACTCCCACTCTGTTGTTCCACAACCTACCTTTCTGTATCTAAACCTGAGTGTGTCCAATCAATACTTCTAATGCTCCAACTGAAGCTTTCCTGAGTCTACAAGCACTGTTACAATTTTTACCCCAGAGGTTGATGACATATATTTGTCAAATACTGTTAGGCACTGACATTAAACATCTAAACGTGACCATACACCAGGCAATTCTTCCAGCAGCTTAGACAGGAACACCCCGAGCGATAGGCAAAAACATCTATTCAAATATTCTGTTCAAATGTTAAAGCAACATCTTCCTATGTTAATAAATCAACAATGCTGAGGCAGTTGAGCATCGTTGCTGAGTTGCCCCCCAAAAAGTACCAGCAAGTTATTTACTTTTTGAGTGTGTGCATGTTTGCGATCACGTATTCAGGCACACAAGCTCAGTTGATGTGATGTAATTTAGGGCCAGGCCCATTGGCATAGAACATCCCATCCTCACAAAACACACACACACACACACACAAACACAACTTCTCTCTGCACTCTCCCACTGGCTGCTTTATGGCATTAAACCTCCAGCCCCCCTCCGACATATATTTAAAAGCTTTAAAAAAGAACAGTGCCATTCAGTACGGTAGACGCACTTCAGCCAAAACTCTACCGTTTAGTTCTGCGTTAAGCTAGGGAGGAGATGCATCGCATGCTGTTCTTTCAATACGATTAAACTTCCTCACATGCTATTCTTCTATATTTGTCAGTCATATTTGCCAAGTGAGAAGTGAGAGTAAACTTGAGTTGCTTCACCACTCGTACCTTGCCTTCATTGGACTTTACATTTTCACAGTCTTCAGCTGATAGGTGCGGCTTGGCTTTCGATAAAGGAAAAACGCAAAGGAGTGTGGCTCTAAAAGACTGCACTCAGCATTGTGTTCAGGGAAACACACACGCATGCACACATGCACACACACACTCTCTCTCTCTCTCTCTCTCTCTCTCTCTCTCACACACACACACACACAAACGTACATTTAGAGGGAAGAAGCCAGCCTGATAGTGCTCCCTGCTAGCCTCGGCAGCTGTGTGCACACTGTGGACTCCCTTCCTGAAAGACTGAACAGTCCGCTCTTTGACCCATGTTTTTTCTTTCTGCTTACCACGAAGCGACACAAGGCTGGGGCTACAGGCCAGGGTTGGGGATAAGACTGTAGCCGGGGCTTTACGGGACCCTGTGGTGTCCCAGTCTGAGTAGCAGACACAGGAGAAGTGTTGGGAAAACACAGGCTGGGATCCCCAGGAGAGGCTGACCTCCCTCCAATAACAGTCATCGTGTCCAAATAAACAGTCACCTCCGACATATCCAAGCTCTCCTTTCCGGCCCCATCTAAGATGTTTTCTCCAAAATCGTATTTTCCCATCTTATAGGCTCAATTGTGAGCAATTCAGGGAAAGTGAGACATGTTTACGTGACTGTGCCTTGACTGAAATGAGACCTGCAGATTGAGTCTTCCTGTCATATTTGCTTACATCCATCAAGACCACACAGCTGAAGTATCTTGTGTGGACACATGCTGCTACAGGGGAATTAGGGTTTTGCTGTGAAGTAGTTTCTGGGATGCAGTCTAGCTAAATGCTGCTGGTTTTGGTTACATCAACATTCAGATGGACCGTAAGAGTCTTGGCTTTTAGCTCCACGTTTCTGTGTATTAAGTTGATTACATATCATCGCTGTCAGGTGAAAAACTTGCATCAACCAAATGTCAACTTTTCAGGGGCTAAGAAAAACATATCCCTGAAACGCTCACCCCACTGACAACATTACCACAACTTTTTTTTTAAATTACTTATCTGATCTTGACTTAGACTTTTATCTTTTGCATTATTTTATTTTATGTACAGTGTCCTTGAGTCTGAGAAAGGCGCTTTTAAATTGAATCTATTATTATTATTATTATTATTATTACCTTCTAAGCCTCGCTGTAGGCCGGGGAAAACCCTGGCTGCGGTTTAGACTTCCCTTCCTCTCACACTAATATAACTTATGTCAGTAATATGTGTTTTTATATCTGTGTTGTTGAAGCTCCCTGGTTGACCCCTTGCCCTTATTTCAACACATATTCCTTCCCCCGACGTCCAAAACACGAGATCATGATACTGGGAAATCATACCACGGATTTCTCTGTTGGCATCACAGTAACCTTTGGCCCAGAAAGTAGGCTGACGATGTACATAAACAAACATCAACACATAAACATGCGTTTGGAGGACAGTGAACTCAATGAGCACATGAACGCAAACACGCACCCACGATGAACAGATCCATCCAAAACACCAACTTACCAGGTGAACATAAGGCACAAAGTAGCCGTAGAGGGCTGCGGGGATACCGAAGACCCAGATTCGGTATCCCATAGACTTCCAGATGTTGATGTTGAAGACCTGGCTGATGGATGGGAAACGGCTGCCTGTGCGGGTATTGCCCAATTTGGAGGGCAGCAGGGGTATGTAGGTGAAGCTGGCCAGCATCAGCAAGAACATGAAGATGCTGAGGATGCGCATGGTGTTCTGGAGGCCCACTCTCTCCAGCAGGCCTGAGAGCAGGAAGGGCAGGGTGATGGTGAAGATGCTGCTACCGGCCGTCACAATGCCGTTGACCAGGCCCAGACGTTTCTTGAAGTAGTGGCCCAGGATGACCAGGCTAGGCTGGTAGGCAAAGGAGCAGCCACAAGCAAACACAATGCCATAGGTGAAGTACAAGGGGCCCAGGGACCTGCAGGTGAATAAAAAAACAGGTTGCATCACCACAGTCCAGCTTTTCCCCCACAGGCTCAACTCTGAGGCCGCTGATGTTAAGTGTCTTTCCAGACTAAAAATTCATACTCAAGATGTCGTACCTCCAAGCAATATATCTTTTTTTCTTAATCAGTTCCAAGTCTGCCTTTACTTCAAAACAAGTTCTTACAGCTTTTGTTGGAAGAAAAGTTGTCAAACCTCTTTTTTTTTATATACTGTATAACATCTCACAAAGTTTGCTTCAGGGGAAAGTTTAGCAAATGTGTTCACCACTCTTGTTTAAGTTTTCATGCTAATTGCTTCTCTGCTAATCTTCACATTCAAGAGCTACTTAAACCAGCGACACTCAACAAGGCTAAATAGATCTCTTGAGAGTAATTGTGAAGACATGCTTTAAAAAGGCAGGACAGAGGAAGCCTATAGATAAGAGAAGTGGGCTTGTGTCTGGAGGGTTGTTAGTTTGAAAACCTGGGAATATCTGACCGGGGAGAGTAACTCTCTCCCGTCCCCCACAAACTACAGTTGAGGTGCCACTGAGCAAGGCACTTGCTCCCATTGCTCCAGTGGAGCTGCTCAGTTGCCAACAGTAGAAGATTATGGTTATATTGGGCAGCTCCTTTTAGTGAATGTGTGCAACTATGAACGTTAAAGCAAAGATTTAAGGACAATCGAATCATATCAATCCAAACATCGAGGTAGCTAGGTAAAGTTTAGAGGCAAACTAAAATAACTGTCAGGTACTGTGGTTTGTTTGACAGTTAATTTACTTTGCCCTCTCAGTCATTCAAATTAAACAAATTGCATCAATGAGTACTTTCAACAAGTTAGAAGTGAATTATGTCTAGTGGCAGAGCTCCAAACAGGATGGCGCCTCGGGTTTCCAAAGTCCTGTTTGGGGTAAATAAATGTGATGGGTTGCTTTAGACAATGCCATGGTTAAGATTACATTGCAATTGTGTGAGTAAGAAACGTAGAACTGTACTTTGCACTTTGCACTGTCCGCTGCAGCCGTCTGTTGCTTCTGAATGTTGTTAGACAGTAATTTGATAAGCAGTAAAGCTGTAATAAATAGCAATAAAAGTAATGGCAACGTGAGGGTGGAGCACTTGCTCGCTATTTATGTGTGTGTGGACAAGTATGGACAAGTATGGGGTTCTGCCTTCCCAGAAATGATCAGCAAGGGAATGCTAAAGAGAGAGACCCTTATCCTTAGAATAATGATAAAACTTGAATTGGCTCGTTGGTCAACTTAACTGTTAAGTGATGAAACGTCTTCTCACTTTCGATAATGCTAGTCGCCTACTATCACTCAACACAGTGTATGTATGTTGATTTAGGAGTGCTGCCATTCCCACGTTTTTTCATAGATACGTTGAAAGTCAGCTTGTAGTTTCTGCGAGGAGGTGCATCTACTACACACTTTTCACCGGTTGATCATTCAATATCTCTAAAATATAGAGAATTCAGCCTAGAAATGGGTTGTACTTTTGTCAACAAATAACTTACTATGCTTTAAAAAGTACCATAATTTGTTTTATTTTTGTGCTATCAATAATTTTGGAAGAGTAGGTGTCGCATCTTTCCAGTGATGGACATTATCTCATCTTGGAATGAAACTTTGTTGGGTGTTCCTTACTTGACGAAGGAGCTGGCCAGTAAGCCGACCAGGCCGACAGCGGCGCCGCCCACAGCGGTCACTCTGCAGCCCAGGAAGTCGGTGAAGACGCTGACGATGGGAGAGCAGAAGAAGATCATCCCCATGGAGAGGGAACCCACCCACGCTGCAGAGAGAGAGAGCGAGAGAGAGAGAATGAGGGTGAGAATCTGTCCAAAATACTCCGTACCTCACAGTGTGTACAAGTAGGAAGTTTCCCACCTACCGGTCATCTTGAAGGCACCCTAAATCACTGGGCTTCAGTCTAACATTACTTACGGTCTCCACAAGCCAGTTATTAAAACTGTAGTTTTCTGTATCTTGTGTGTGGACAGTCAATGTATTTCCTCTGGCCAAGTGCACACTCACCAAACCCCAGAGTGTGTCACAAAATATACACTTGAGGACGACAAAAGGCAATTTATTCGAGACACTTTCGGGGCCCTCCCTCAGCAAGGGGCCGTGAGTAGTCAGCAGCGTTATTTCCCCAACTACGGCGATACCAAAACCAGAGCTGGGTTTGCATAAAGCAGGCACTGAAGGAAGCCATGTGGTCTCTGTTATAAGATGAGAAAACATAAGAACTGACAGTTTTATGGAGGAGATAGATATTGAGGGGGGAGTGGTTATATGCTCTGAGCAGAGAGACTCGTTGTCCCTGTCAAAGTCAGAGCAAAGCTCAGTGCACTCTCGGGACTGGAGTGACTTGAACTTGCCGTTTCAAGGTAAGCACGGTATGCTAACCTGACTTCATCAAGAGATGTTTACTGAATGTAGAGCAGGAACATCCCTTAGTCAAAAGCTGTATATATTCATATTTCCCCATGTCAAAGTAGCAACAGTGACATGTTGCCTATATTTACTTGCTGTACTCTTCCTTAATGTCCTGGTCTGTTTCGCTGTGTGAGTGAACACATTAGAGCCAACACATAGCCTCTTACAACCTAATCCAGAGACCATAGTCAGAAAACCCCCTCAATATGCAATGGGGGCCTCTCTGCTAGGTCTCATATTTATGGGGATGTCAGCCTGCTTTAAGCTACATATTATAATAAATGGCAGGGAACAAAAAGTGCAAAGAATCCATCAAAGACAACAGAAAATTGCTGTCCTGTTTTCATCTGCTGGCTCTCTTGATTTAAAAGCATTTACGCTTCAGACACAGAGAAATTCCAAATTGAAAAATGTAATATAAGGATGCTCTGTCCTGGTGACATCCACAGCTAGCCGCAGGCCCAACTTGGTCACTGACAGACAAGGCAGAGCTGCCCTGAGGCGTCTGTCTGCTTCATTTAGACTTCTTGCTAGAAACCCCTCTGCTCTGAACTCAGACAGTCACCCCAAAACAACTGGACCTACAGCAGCGAGGGGCAGAAAACGCACTCAGCCTCTCTTAAACCAGGAAGAATAGGTTCAAAGAGTGATGAGGTGATACCTCTGAGGGTTTTTTAACCGCAATCCTCGAACTCCAATACTTTCTGTTCAACATACTGTTTTGTTGGTATGCAGTTATTCTGCTTGCACATGTCCTGTCAGCAGTAATCAATGTACTGCCTGGAACATCAAATAAGGCCAAGTGTGTAAAGCACAGAATGGCCCTAATGGATCCCTGTTGAGGTTGCCTTGATTTCTGCAAATAAATTCACAAAGCTCGCATTTACCACTACTTGGTGGGTTATCTATTAACCAAAGTCAATGGAAACAACTAATGGACAGGCACACTTGGCCCATATTGCTACTTTTCAGTAGCGCCACAGATCATTACCCTGGCTTCTACCCGCAACACATTCTAGGAATCTGTTGACTAAAGATGCTTAGGCTAATATCAGGTTTCAACATGTAAAGTGAACTGCCTGGGCACCTCATCCTCTAAGAGCACAAGAAGACAGGCTTCATTTAACACCAGAGACCGTGGTAAGGGAAACTCCCTCCGCTTAACACTCTGCCCTTGATCTCAGACTGTTACCCTGGAATTAACTCTAAGTGACGAAAATAAGGTGTTAATAAATCAATTACACACCCTGTGAACATGCCAGCAGCAAGAACAGATGTGTTGTTGATGCTTTAAAGCATTAGATACTGAACACACAGAGGCACAAATAGCTTACTTGCCAAAAAATCGGTGTATTCCTGTGGGCACAATGCCATACATTGCCCCGGGCTTAAAATATTACCAGTTTAACATTTTGAAGTGGCCATGTGGAGGTGTGGCCAGAACGGCCCAGCCACCCCCAGTCGTGTTTGCTTGACATTTTAAGTTGGTTAAAAAAACATTTATAGTAGGTAGAGTGTCACATTTTAGGAAGGGGAACCCTAGTTTTAATCTCTAACAGAGCTGACCCTTTTTTAACATAACTACAGCAAACCAAGGACCTAATACCTCATCAGGGAATCATGTAAAAGCCACCGCATGACAACTTTGCAACCCAAGCTTCTCGCCCAAACCCTCAATGACAACACATCTATGGCCATTGTCAATAAATGTTCTCAGTGTTGGGGACTAGTTTCTGTACATGTAATTGAAATGCTAGTTGTTATATTTGCTATATTAGAAATACTAGCTTGGTGGTCAATTCAAATTGGGACCTTTTGTTTTTGTCGTTAAATACTTTTTCGTCATGTAGTTAACTACTGCAATTATTTTTTAAATGTTTGGCTATCCTTTTACTTTTAATTATTTTTATTTTATTGTTTATAAACTTTTTACTGTCTCTCATGTCTTGATTCAACCAACTTTGATCTGATGAGGCTAAGCTGCTTGATGCTGGCAAATTGGCGTAGGTCCAGCGCCTCCCACAGGGCAGCATGGACCTCTGGCCTGTCCCGTGCTGGACGGGAACACATTCGTACCAGGACAGGATCCAGGCTCGCTGGATCTCCACAGGCAGAAGTGATGACAGAGCGGCACACTGGGCCGAACCACTGCAGGAGCACCTCCACCCAGCAGCCTCACCAGCCAGCTCGCATTACTATCAGACAGACTAATTTTAGACCCAGTGACCCGGGGTCTGGAAGTGTACTGAAGTACAGTACTGAGCCCATGGTTAAGCCCAAAGCAAAGCGCAAATTCCTTGAAGAAACCGGGAGAGAGGGAGAGGAAAAGGAAGAAGGACAGAGAGAGAGACATAGGGAGAAAGAGAAAGAGATAAGAAAGGTGGGTTGTGTTGACCTCAGTCATACCCAGTATAAAAGACCAGCTGTGCCCAGTGATGGTGTAGAATTTGGTGTAGAGACCCTCATGTACTCCTGCTGGCCTTGGATCAAATCCCGCCAGAACCTTCTCTCCTGTGTCCAACTCTTTCTTACTGCCTGTCTCAATAAAGAAAAACTACTAAGGGGAAATTAACTGCCTACTCTCATTCTAAAAAAGAAAAGAGGACCAGCAAGCAGGGTTAATGGGTTTATAAGCTGTAACCTACAGTATGTTCAGCTGAACATGTTTGGCACATTGCTGAGACATTACTAATGTCCCCCCTGAGGGGGGGTGGAGTAATGTAGAACAACCACAAGGGCTGGAACATCTCCACAAAAGACCATTCAAGAGACCTGAGATTTTCATCACTTGACAAGATGTGATAGATTTGTTTAATGTATAAACTAGACTGGAATGGGAGGACTGAAGGGTTATGTTTCATAACCAAAAAGCGTTAAAGCTGATGAACTCGAATGCAAGTCGATGCAAGTGCCCACCAGAGAGTGAGAGAGAAGGGGAAGGAGGTAGAGATCTTAAATGCAGTTAACTAACTGTTGTTAGCTCACATGGTATATTCATTTGGAACAAAGCCAAGCATTGCAGCATTCTGCCTGTGCACCTTGGTGTTACAGTGAACCAGTCAAGCCTTAATGTGAAAAGCCCCAGTTATACTTTTACTACAGATCCTGACCAGCAATTATATTAATAATTAAGCCCTATTTGGACAGGATTAATTCAACAGGAGGGGTACGGAATGGTATGGAACAAAAATCCATCTGAACTAATTTCATCTAGAATTGTCTTAAAATCAGATATTTCAGATGTGAAATAATCTGCCAGTGGGGTGAAGTAATTTCACGTTTCCAATGCAAATTAACTTATTTCAAGATCTTTCTTGAATCAAGTGTAATTTTCTTGATACTAGTGGAGTGAATTCTAGAAAAATGCTGAACCAAGAGAAACTGCACTGGAAAAAGGGGGAATTTTCTCACTCCATTGGAAGAAAAATATAATTTTAACACTGAATATGAGACTAATGACTTGTTAGCATGGAATTGTTTTGCAGTGTAGGTAGAGTTGTCCTGATACCGATACCAGTATCAGAAACGCCTTCGACACAGCTTAAAATGCTGGATCAGGTAACAGTGCAAGTCTATGCACCAATCCAATATCACATCATGTATCACGTGATGATATCTCATTTACGCTACACAGACAAACAACAACACGTTCGGTGCTAGCGAAGAGTTAGTCAGAGCTAGCTAAATGTCAGTCAATAATTTTCACTGGAAAATCCCACAAGTAAAATAGCAATGTGCGCAGGAGTGGCACTAGTGTTGCCACGAACCTGCCATTGTTCTTGAGGTTGTGAGCAATACTAAAAAGTAGCTACTGCAGTGTCTTTTCTAAACTGTAATTGTAAATATCTTTATTTTGAATGTTTAGTTTTTAAGTTGATATTACACTATTGCTTTATACTGTTACTGTACTGTCTTTTATTTGACTAAATTGTGGCTGCACTTAAACTGTTTTTAAATAGAATTGTTATATATTTTCAGTTATGACTGACTGTAAAACTAGGTAATAAAAGAAAGTTCTATGGCATTCATTCTCTGTATGTATTTGTTCATGTTTTACAAAGGGTTTAACCTGAGCCAGTAGGGCTGTTAGATATGACGATATATATCGTGGGATGATAGACAAATGTCTATCAGTAGATATTTTCATTTCTATCACCATTGCTGCAAAAAAGTAGCTTTACGTTCTCTACACGTGGACTGGAATAACAAACAAACACGGAGGAGCGTGACACAGAACAAAACTCTATAGCATTTTTGAACTGCCTGTTAAACAACAGTTTTCAGTCGCGCTAATTATTCCACTGATTTACAACCAGAAAAACATTTCACCAATGGATAATCAGCTCTTATCACGAGCGTGGCTCTGTATGTAATCTGGACCATTTAGCTCCCCTATATTTGACCAAATATAGAGAATATAGACTGAGAAACTTGCCTAAATAAATATGGAGAAATCTTGGAGCGTTTCAAGTTACAGTAACTGTCATATACGGTAAACATTTACCATGCAATGATACTAAGAGTGTTACGGTAATACAGAGACATGTGTAGAGTAGACTGGGATACGGACTGAGAGAGAGTTAACATGTTGTGCCAAGTGACTCAGGGCCAAATCTACTAAAGGGTTGTGTGTGTAAAAACGTGTGCAAACTCATAGCATGTGCAAATAAATGTACAAACTGATCTACTAACAGTGCACAATGAGGACTGCGTCTTTCAAATGTGCAAAATAACACGCCTTATCCAGTTTGTTCTTTTGCCTCAATTAATATGCAAGATGGGGTGTTCACACGCTATTTTGCACAATACTGGGAGGAGAAAATGTAAAGAGATTAATGCAGCACACGCACTGTGATCTATCAAACCTGAACGCAATTTAGTTGACGGAGATTGCGTCTTTATTTAATATGTTTCAAGGGAACGTGCATGCGTAAAGAAATCAACATTTATTGAAAAAAGACGATCTCCGCAATTATTACAAATCACTGGATGTCCCCATGTAATATTAGTCATGTGCTATTAGGACTACTGTCCCGAAGCCAACCCTGTCCAAATATGGCGCTGGAGCTGTTGCTGTTTAATCCCAAAGTCCCTATTCATGGTCCCACTACGCTATAAACACACATCTGGGCCTGAGTGGACCATACATTATCACAACCGTAACTCCATCTGCCACATACCGCAGCTGGAAGCCATTTATACTGGGATCTCCTATAAGAGGCACTGGAGGGGAGAAACAGTAAGGAACAGTGGCCTGTATATGCAACGCACATAAAGTTTCAGCTCGTGTTCGTCTGCTCTCACACCACAGGAAGTGAAAACATAAGCATGATGACACAGCAAAAAAGAGGAGTAGCTGCAAAATAATTTATGGCTATACATAAAATAGAGAGAAAACACACCATAGAATACTTGTAATGACTTCTCACTTTAGTAATGCAAGAGGTCCATATGAAACATGTTAAATGGGAGTTGTGTGCGATGTCAGAGGCAAGGGAAGGGGGTGGCGTGTGCAGGGTTGTTGGTGATTGGGGGAAATTTTCTTCCGCCCCTTTTTAATGCACAGTATAGAAACGGCATCGGGTCAGAGTTTAGATGCACCTCTCATTTTGTCTTTACCCTCCATCTCCAGAATTCTTTGTCTGGTTTTCACATAATGTCAGAGACAGAGACAAGAGGGAACGTTTCCTAAATAATACTCTTTTGGGCACCCTAGATGTGTTTTCTGGTAGAGTGAGAGCTACACCAACCACTACAATATGCAAGTGCTGGGTGATCTCAGGACGCACGTACAGATGGGAACCAGTGTTTATTCAAAGGAGCAGAAATAATTTGATTAGTACACAGCCAGAGGTGTCAGAAAAAGAAAGAAAAACTCTGGGGCAGCTTCCACATCACAGAGGAGCCCTCTTTTGGATTACTTTGGTTAGTGTGCCAACCAAATAATAATGAGATGTTACGTTCAGCTGTTTGGGCTTAGAATCAGTGCAATAAATGTACTGGAATTTCTCCTGGTGACATTAGTGCCAAGAGGTATCGACAACTAACATAGTACACCTTGTGTTCGGTGCAAAGGGACAGAGCAGGACATACAATAGACACTGGAATATACAGTATACATACAGTATACTGTATATACGTGTATCACAAAAAAAAGTTATCGTAAACCAAAACTAAGACGAAAACTAGCTGTTAAACAACAGTCATAAACTGAAATAAAAATAAAACGAGACTTTGTGAATAAACTAAAACTGAACTAAAATCTATCTAGTCTACTTGTAAAAATGACAACAACAAAAAAAGTGTGTCCATGCACAAGCAGACAGACCAGATTGATATATAACTCTATAACTCGTATAACTCTGAATCTTGTTAACTTGTCAGTGTTGTGACTGTGATGTATGATGCGCATTGTGTGTGCTGAGCTATCCTTTGCTAACTTAATTTCCCTCAGTACAATATATTGTTTTGTAATATAATGTATTCAGGGATACAGTAAACCCACCTAAACTCAGTTTATCCACGTTGTTATTTGCAGAACAGAGTTTACCCCCCCTTTTAGGCTGATATAAATCTTTCTGACCTAAATTAACAGTAAGTAGAATCAAATGTAAGTTGTGTCAGGATCTGGTATTTTAAGGGGAAAACACAAATTAATGATTTAGTGAAAATATATTGGTTTATATTGGTGCAACGCAAACGCCTTATGATGATCACCGACTGGAGCTCAGTTTACCCACCTTTTTATTTACCACTACCTCATTGATTGTATTGTGCCATTTTGTATCGTGTCATGTAGCATTGTGTTGCCTGCAGTGTATACTATGGTATGGTATGGTATGGTATGGTATGGTATGGTATGGTATGGTATAGTATTGCATGGTATGGTATTTTGTATTGTACCATATCATATCTCATCATATTGTATTGTATTGTATCGTATTGCTTCATATATTGTATGATCTCATGTTATAACATATACTATATTGCTTTATAAGAAAGATTAAAGATTAAAAGCTTGATAAAAGTGTGGCAATATGCTAAACTGGCAGAGCAGCAGTGAAATATACAGGCAGGACTACTAATCTCGCGACCCATTCTAAGAGACGCCATGGACTCGCTGTGGGACAGACTGTAAAAAGGTATCAAAATGTTCTTCCATGGTACACTCGACAACAGCTCTGCACGATCAAAATCGATTACTGAAGCCATTGCAAAGGATTATTTGAAAGGATTATTTTGACGTGACAGTTTTTCATTTCTTTACTATCAACAAATGAGATTCCAGGAAGCCAACCAATTGGTCCTCCTGGTCGGTACCTTGTGCCACTGAAGCGGCGCTCTGCTTCCAATGTGTTTACCTTCTCTGCGCTTTATCTCTCAACAACCTTCACCTAAACTCAAACTTACGTGTGCCAGAGATCAAATTCCCTGTAAAATATTAACTAATGTTAACCTTGTCAACGTTTTTGGAGTGATTTGATCCACATGTTGTTGCTTTTGAAAACTCTCTCGCTTGCCCACACATGTGTTAGTGCTCCTGACTCTAGTCTTTTATACTTTGTTGGGATTATTTGGGGGGGCTGCTGGTCAGACTAAGTAAGCAATTTTAAGACATCACTTTGGGCTCTGGTAACTTGTGATGGGCATTTGTCATTATTTTATAAATCTTCTAGACTAAATTATTAATCGATAATAATATAAAAAATAATAGATAGATTCATCAATAATGAAAACAATCCTTAGTTGCAGCCCTAGATCCCTCGTGTCATGCCACTCATTTGCTTCCTCTTTTACAAATTACCAGGAAAGAGCAAACCAATAGCACCTAGGTGAAGTGTAGTGTGTTGCACAATCACACATGTAACAGGGGCATTTCTCATGTTTGTGGATTTATGGCTACAGCACTGTCTGAGACTACGTTGCATCTAATGTTGGCAGAGCCGGGTCAAACTCCAACCAATTGTCAATTGCCTAGCTCCTAAACTAGTCAGGGGATACTCACTGCCAGGCACCAGTGTAGTCTGTAGTTTGAGTCTGTAGGCAATTATGGTGAAATACAGCACATACAGGCAGGCACCCTGGCTACCACACACATTCACAGTCACCGGAGCTTCATCAAAGCGGCTCCTATCGTTCAGAGCATAGTGGGCCCTCACAGGCAGCGATACTAAAACAATATTTTCAATTTGACTGTACAACTCAGCTCAGTTGTTGCCAACATGTGTCAGTTTCACATCTGGAGACAAAACATCTTTGATCAGCTTTATATTTCTTCCTAGGGTCATTCAGTCATAATATGATAGAATGAGCCCTTGTTATTGACATGAGCATCAATCTACCAATTCAGTTCAGGTTGCTTGGACAGTCCAAAGGTCTTTTATGGCTTCTCTAACATTAGTCCACGGGCAAAAGGCTTTCATGGCATGAGGCGTAGGAATAATCCCATCTAGCATTCATTACAGGGAGGGAACCAGTTACCATTACGCATATATGAAGGCCATTGACCTGGCAAGGGGGCCGGTCCGTGGGCTGGACCTCCCCACCCCAACATTACGCACTGATTGGTTGATTATGGTTTCTGATTACCCGGCTCTGCAGACATTATCTTTGGCACTGGAACAGACCTATGTGAGGTACAGTTTCGGTAGGGGGGGCAGCAACTGAAGCCTCCATCAGCCCTCGTGACAGGTCAGAGGCAACTCGTCTCATGAAAAGATACGAAATACTGCACACTTTAGTGGGACAGTGGGACGCTGCAGCAGGGATCCCCAAATCGATACACGTGAGGCCACAGAAGCTCATTTGATGACATTTTGTCCCAGCAACCCCAACACAAGATTTCTGCCTAGAAGGTTTATGTTTATGTTTATTAGGATCCCCATCAGTCATCACAAACGTGGTGACTATTCCTGGGGTCTGCACAGATATACACATACAAATATGAAACATTCAATATAAATCAAAGTCATATATCACATAATCAATGAAAAAGAAAAAGGTTTTTGGATACTACAACTACCACAGAGAGTCAAGTCAACAAGTCAACCTCACTGATTAAAGGAAATTTGAGAAAATGAAATGAAATGCAAAATGCATTTAGATGAACTGTGGGAACTTGGCACAGACTTTCTTTATAGTGGATAATGCTATAGATGCTATAAGGGACCACTGGGTATTCATATGAATAAATAAGTTGGATAAGTTCTTCCCTGGCAAACATTGGCTTGAGCCCTGGGGTCACAGTGGTCTGAGATGGAGACCAACCACTGAAGTGAAAAGTCCAGGTAAAACATTTTAGAAACCCTGCTGGGACAGAAATGTACTTGGCAGCACAAGTTCACACAAAAAGGGTATTTTTTTACTGTTTAAATCTCCTTACAGTTAATCATGAAGAACAAGTATACAGCCTCCAACAGCTTAATGTTACTTATAGAGCCGAGAACTGTCCCGTCACAGCTTTTACCACTACCGTAGCTGGAAATCTATGTTTGCTCGGCAAGCAAGCTGAACAGGATCAAGTGGTTTTTTATTGTGTTTCCACCAGGAGGGCTTAGACGACAGCCAAGTGCAGGCTCCGCTATTGGTCCCCCAACTGAAAGGGCACACACAGACCATGCTAATTAAAATGTGACTCCTAGGAGATTTTGATTTCTGAGTGAATTTCAAATGACACGACAACTTTACATGCTGTGAGTCACAAATTGTTGTCCCTCATCCACGCTGATCACCAGCAGATCTAGATTACAGTGGACGAAAGGATTTCATTCTTTTTTAAATCACGTGGACTTTTTTTTATTGTGTTCCATATTGGCTTTTATTCATCATTGTTTTGTTGCCTATAAAGCACTTTGTTACTCTGCTTTATAAATAAAAGTTTCTTATATATTGTTATTAATATTTTGATGCGTTTGGCTCTTTCCCATTAGAAGTACAGCTGTTTTGTGTCTTCTCCAACACCTGAGCACTAAACACACTTTGAATATCCTCGACCAAATCAGCAGGTCAATACGGTCTGACTATTTATGCCATTCAATGTGGTGCTCCTAATTACTCTGGACATCACCAAAATCGAGGTCCTATATATAATAAAGTACCACACACTAGCAACACAAATGTAAGCACACCCTGCTTCAACCTCAGCCAAGCACCTGAGTATGAATATCAAAGGATAAAGCGTGCTGCAACATGTTCGTTGGTATGTCCTCTGTTGGGTCTCACTACACAGGGAGCTCAAATGGGTTTTCAATGTGTAGACCTTCTGCATCTCAGCTTCACAAGCAAACATGAATTCTCCAACTCAACTCTGCCAGGAATATCTGGTACATATTAGAGATGTTCCAATATCAATCAATCAATCATGTTTTATTTATATAGCCCTTTTGTACAAGCATGACTCAAAGGGCTTTACATTGCATCATATACATAGTACATCACATCATATACTACACTTCACACTTTTAAACAGCTGAACACTTCTAACCCTGTATGGATGTGATATGATTGCCATCATTGTTGTGTGGCCTGGCTCAGGTTAAACCCTTTGTAAAACATTAACAAACAGTCAGTCATAACTGAAAAAGAACATAAATAAATCTAAGAATAAATAACAATTCCTTTAGAAATTGTTAAAGTGCAGACACAATTTAGTAAAATAAAAGACATTTACATTTTAAAACAGTACAGTAACAGTATAAAACAGTAGTGCAACATCAACTTCAAAACTAAACTAAAACTAAATTACAGTATAAAACAAAAGAGCAGCAGCTACACAGTAAACAAAAAATAAGTTCAAAGTAGGCTACACATTGCAGTAGCAATTTATTATTGCTCAATTTCAAGAGCAATGACAGGTTCTTGGCAACATGAGTACCACTCCTCTAAACTAAAGCCTTGCAAACTGCACACATCGCTGTTTTACTGGTGGGATTTTCCAGTGGAAAATTGCCAAATTGCTGATTTAGCTAGCTCTGACTAACGTCACACTCTCCGCTAGCACCACACGTGTTGTTGTTTGCCTGTGTAGCGTAAATTAGCTTTCATCACGTGATCAATTACGTGATATCGGATTGGTGCATAGACTTGCGTACTCGCCAGCATTTTAGGCTGTATCAGAGGCGTGTCCAATACTGGTATCGGTATCTGAATAACTCTAGTACAAAAAAATTAAATGCATTATGGTGCAGGTTTCCACATTAAACACCTCTACTGCCTAAATGCAAAACAAAAACAGAATCAAAAAAGAACAAAGGTACAAAATGATATGGCACTGTACTTTAATAGAACAAATATGTAAATTGCCTGTTAATCTGGTAATCTGGCCTGTCTTGTCTCTTTTTATTAAGTGATACTATGTTTATTCTGTCTTGTTTTTAATGTTTGTTTGAACCTTTTAGGTGCATACTTTAAATTACCCCATGTGGGATGAATACAGTTGTATTGAATTGGATTTAACTGAATTGTCCACAAAATGAACTGACTCACCAGAACATCTGAGGGTATCAAATACAGAATGACAACTGAGACAAGCAAACTGTTATATTACACCATACTGAAAGCAACATGTGGGACTAACATACCACAGTAATAGTGAAACACAACTTTATACGCTGCTCCTCTCTTGGTAGGCTAATCCTACGCTTTGTAGTTTTCATTTCTGTTAACATCTCCAGAAAATGAACATCTCAACTTGTTTCCGTCACTATAAATGGTCACGTGCCTTTTAAAAAATATTTCACTAATCAAACTAGTGCCATATCTAAAGCACACAAGGGCCAGTCCCTCACATTTGAGGAATCTCTGTGAGGCCTAAGATAAAGTTCCAATCATGCGCAAAGACAGAGCCTACGACGATAAAGGCCCACCATATAACGAGAAACATGCTTAAAGCCTTTTTTTAAACTTTGAATGTCTCCAACTCCCCCAAGAACCATTCTGAATCTGTTCAGGGTGGATTCAGTTAACATATCGGTGCATACCATCTTACCCCTATAGGCCTATAGGTGCAGACGGAGGGGACGAGTTCACGTCTGTATTGTTAGGCTGAACGGAGAGGAAACTGCTGGCTTAAGATAAACTGAGTCTGTCGTCTGCAGATACATTGAGGTCATGTCCTAAGGCAGTACAGGGTGGGTAGTTCCTCTCTCAGTGTTTGAGCACTGTCTACTTTGACTAAAAGACTAATTTCAAGAGAAAAACTGGACAGGGCCTACATTAATATTCGTTAGACCTAAATTGACATAATTAACAAGTGGGTGTAATCAGAGCTGGGCGATGTGGACAAAATAAAAATGATAATCAGAAATACACAATTTCGATATCGATACGATATTCGATTCAATAAAACACTGTAATTTTCCAAATACTATTCCCTAACTTGTTTCAGATCTAATTTTGAGAGATTTTAATCAGCCAACTATTTGCTTTGTATCATAACAGACTTGTGTATCCCAATAACTTGATATCAATACTTCATCATAATATGATTCTTTAGAAACTGATGATAAACAATAATATAGAATTATTTGTCCAGATGTAGGTCTAATATGCCAATCTAGGCCTACAGTTCATTATAATCTCATTTAGCCCTGTCATTCTAGATCTATATTTTTCTAAGACGAAAATACCATTGACGGAAGGAAAGGGATCCCATTAAGAAGATTCATGTTGTTTATCGAGTCTTTCTGGTCTAAGATCCTCTCATCCTGCCTGTCGGGGCGATGGGCGTCTCTCGCCACATCTGTCTTTCTGGACACTTCCTCTATTGTGGTGTCCAACTTCCAAACCTCTCAACTAGCCAATTAATCCCCATCTCGCCCTCCTCTCACAACAGGAAGACTGAAGCTGGAGAGTGTGGTCGCCTTGGTTAGAACACTGCTTTGCCTTTCTGTCTGGAAACAGGCGACCATGTTTGGAAAAACACGCAAACTAATGTGCTCTCACGTCAGAAGTCGGACTGATGGAGGAAAAACAACAGGAAATGTACTATTATTGTCAGCAACACCGGCAGGAGACAGAAGTCTAAATCCAAGCATCTATATCAGGGTGAAAACTTTACATCTGTAGTGTCCAACATCTTTAGTGTTCAGCATCATTTCAGAAGTTTCTAATCTGAATCAGGAGTATGCTTTGTAGAAAAGTTAAATCAAGGGCCTTTACTTATTGTTCCAGGCATTGGAGTACATTGCATCACTTTGCATGAATGTACTTCTACTGCAGACTCGTATCCAATCACACATATTTGTGTGATTGCACAAAAACAAACAAAAAAGCTCTGGCCCTATTTCCTTGAGTATACATTCTCCTACCTCTTGCTTTTATTATTCCTGTTTTAATCTGTTTTGTGTTCTTGTCATTAAAAGACTTTACACACACACGCCATGGAGAAATCCCTGATGTCTTCGCCATTACACTCATGAGTACACAGCCAACACTCATACCAAGGTGGTGAAGTCATACTATAGAAGGGAAATAATTTTGTCTTCTGCTAACATGATTTAAAAAAACCAAAAGGCCTGACCTAATTTTACAAGTAGCCATAGAGCAAGCGAAACATACCCGGTGACACAGCAAGAAATATAATCTGGGCGACTGCAACCCCAGTGACCAGAAATTCTTGGCATTCAGCCTTGGTGAATAACGTTGCTCCTTAAATGAAGCATGGACAACTAGACTATAGGGGATGTGGAAGGCGAATGACAGCTGAACTTGGGGCACAATGATGTAACCCTCACCCCAGACTACAGAGGAAGACTGTAGAGGCTGAGAAAAAGGCTCTAACCGTGGTCGCACACCAGACGCAATTTCGTGATTTCTCTATTCATTGTCTATCAGAAGCGAGTAACCGAGTGAGTACAGCATGACGGGATAGGTGGCAATGTGAACCAGGCCCACAATGAGAGGTTGAAACATTGTTGTATTATACAAATGAGCACGACAGTTGCAGTGCGAGAACCAATCACATTAGGGCAAAGATCCGGTTATAAAATTCTCACGGTCATTACATTCTTGTTCCTAGTTCCACATCGTCTTTGAATGGAGGATGGAAGAGAGAATTATTACAACTGTGTCAAAAGATATGGCCAATCTTTGTCAGGTTAGAAAGATCTAAAGAACAAAATAATGCATGGAGGAAAGTGTCAGAGATGTTGGTGTTCCTGGTGTGTAACATTAGCTTCAAATATTTTGGCTACTAATTTTAGCTCTGGTTGGCTAAACAAGTATTTTTAGCTTGCTAGCCTACTTATCCCATCACACCCAAATAGTTGTAGCCACTTAGCTAGCGACACAAAGCGAAGTGGCCGCGCTTGCTCTGCATGTAGTTTAAGTTATACGGCCCAATCAGAGCCTGGGAGGCCACAAGCAGACTTAAGCCAGGACCAGGAACAGGACTTGAGCTCGACTGGACCTGGTTTTGGAATTGATTTGGACACTACTAAGTTGAGTCGACCACGGTTCTGACTAATCCTGACAACCTAAAACATCACCACAGTGCTGCAGTCAAGACCACTTTAGTCCAAATGAATTCCAAGACTACAGATGGAGGAACGTAATTGTCGGACGGATGTTTCCGTCACTCCAAGATTAATGAAATGTTAGCGGGGCTAGTAACTTCCTTGAGGGTGCCAGTAATATTTTAATGCTCAATACTAGATTAATTGCTGTGTTGGATCAATCTGCAATGTTCTGAGTAGCTCAAGTGAAAGGGCATTCAGCGTAAGGCTGCAGACACACTAGCATTTCTTTTTAAATCCTAATTTAGCTTTTCAATGCATCGAATCACACACCTAAACAGCCTGCGAACTCAGTGATATATCTAAAATTATCAGTACACCCGTGAGTTTGCTGAAAAACAGTAGGTATTTGGGGCAGGAATTATTACTTGGGTAGGAGGGGGAAATCACTGACATGGCCGTTCCGGACTTTATTAAAATGACTGAATAGCACTATAATAAATTTAATTACCTGACCTCCCCTAGAGAAACAAATCCCATCCGAATGGGGCTTAAGTAAGTATGTATGTCACAGCTAGAAGTTCCGTGACCAGCTATTCAAGTAGGTTAGCATAGTGTAGGCTACGAACATGTCTATGTCTCTTTACGACTATATTTACAACTGTACAAAATAGAAACATTTATAATCAATTAGACCACTATGGTAAACGGGTAACAGCGCAGACGGTAGCTCAACGGTGAGGTTGAGATTGTGCGACTGGTGGCTAACCACTTAGCCGTTAGCAAATTGCTTTTTAAAACTACACAGAAATCTCATAAATTATAAGAAATATGTGAAAATGTTTTGGTTTTTTTCATATAAAAACCCAATTCTCCCAGTCTATCTTTGTATCCGGAAGTCTAGAGAATGCTAGCAAGCCTGAGGACTTCTAAGGCCTATTGCGGCAATTCCCACTGGTCGCCAATAGACGTCAATACCAGTCATAGATTACTTAATGCCCCTTTAAAGTTGTATCATATTTGTGGTTGCCTTGACAGCAACATCTGTTCTATTTAAATGGCTTTTGCCCTTAAAAGTAGAAACCTGTGATACGGTGAGGATAGCCTATAATGAGCTAAATGCAGATGCTCGTATAATCACAGTGGGAAAGGTTCTCCCCCATGTACAGTGCATCCCTGAACCTTTGGGCCGAGAGATGAAAAGAGAAGAACAAAAGTGTTTCCATACAGATGCATTTCTTCACACTCATCTGCCAAACACCAGCACCAACCAACAGGTGGTTAAAATCATAGTGGAACAACACATGGTCGTTATTCATGAGGTAAGGCGTCATACACATACAGAGAGAGAGAGAGAGAGAAAGAGAGAGAGAGAGAGAGAGAGAGAGAGAGAGAGAGAGAGAGAGAGAGAGGAATTTTTAAAGGAAGTGAATGATGATAAAGGTGGCTTATTCATGAGGTAAGGCGTCATACACATACAGAGAGAGAGAGAGAGAGAGAGAGAGAGAGAGAGAGAGAGAGAGAGAGAGAGAGAGAGAGAGAGAGAGAGAGAGAGAG
>OMOT01059274.1:1445-20387 GCA_900312575.1 Acanthochaenus luetkenii | reverse complement strand
AATTCCAGATGTAAATTCAGAGGCAATCTTTTTCAGCATTTGCATTCATTTCTACGAAATAGACTGCTTTATGCAATAACCATAGCTGTGAGATTAAATGGCTTATTTTCTTATAGAGTGCATCATATATCAAATAGATCACGTGACAAAAACACAGAGAACTCTCCACAGTGATAATTATGTTGTCATTTACGTGAACAAACAAAATGGTGTTGGTCCCTTCATTTGCATTTTTAAAATCAAAAAAGATTCTCAGGTTTCTTTATACCTTCCTTGCTTCCTTCATTCATTTACTCTGTTTGCAAAATTATTCAATCTCCTGTCGGTGTATGTGTGTGTGTGTGTGTGTGTGTGTGTGTGTGTTTTGTGTGTGTGTGTGTGTGTGTGTGTGTGTGTGTTTTTACCGAACATTGACGAGGGCATGTGTGACTTTACTGGCAGGCTCCTTCCACTGGCCAGTGTTAGTTGATACTCTCAGGACTGGAAGGTAGAGAGAATGGCAGATGAAAGGATAATCAAATGAAGAGAGTGAAGAAGGAGCAGATAGACAATCTACGCAGATAGAATGAAAGTTATGACACACACAACCACACTTTACCCATCTCTCTTCATCTCTCAGGTTACACCTGGAGGGAACTCTGGTCAGGACAGGATCTCTCTCTCTCTCTAACACTCCAGTGTCTATTGTCTTACCCATACAGTAGAGGTTATCGAAGACCTGGTGCATTCGTACTATTTCATAGTACAGCTCGTCATAGCTGTTGGAGGTGGGCAGGAACGTGTCACCATATGTTATGAACATGTTGAACAGGTTCACCACCTGGACGAGACACATACACAGAAAAACATTGTGTTAAGCTGATCAATTATTTCACATTCAAACACATGGACCCAATAAGAGAAATGTGAGATGTGTTTACAGATTAAGTGTACCTCTGTCAGTCCTGGAAAACCAAAGGAAAATAGGAGTTCTAAAGGGAAATCAAATCTATCCTGCATCGGTTTCCACACAGACAGCCTTTTGCACTGACCAAGTCTCTTCTGACAAATGGATAAAAGTCTTGACCCGGTGTGCGATTTCAGTAAAGGTAGCCTGCAGCAACACCACTGATACAGCAGCTGGATCTACTCTCCCTACAAGACCATACAAACAACTCTCTGAAACCATCTCTCTGAACTGTACTCTGTCAAGTTTCTGTGTGTATGTTTGTGTATGTGCGTGTGTGTGTGTGTGTATGTGTCTCACCAATAAGGCCAGATGAAAGATGTTGTGCTTGGCCAGCAGTATGGTCTCATTTGACAGCAGGAACTTCAGCAGGTTGATGAGAGCTGTGCAGAGATACATGCACACATTAATGCAATAATCTAGTGTCTGCAGTTGGCTACCAACAGAAGCATATGGCAACACTCCTGTTTCCTCCGTGTGCATCATTAAGGTTGATAATGGAAACGCAGGAGAGGGGAAACCTTTCAACACCTTTTACCAGCTTTTGTAGAGGGAAACAAAACCGATAAAGAAAATCTTAAGTGTGTTTGCAAAAGAAAAGCCTTTAATAAGCTCCAACAGATGGCACAACAAAACACAGCAAGCTGATAAACAAATCTATTGCTTTTATTTGGCTAGTTTATTCTCTCCTTTAATCTCAGTCCTCTCCATTCTTGCTTCATGGTATGCTATTATCACCACCATGTAATGTTATTGAGGGAATTAAGGCGATTATTGGTCTGATTAGAGGAATCTGTATTCTAACGGTGAGATGGTGCAATTACAGCCTGAATTGATATCCTGCCGTGTGTTGACCAGGCTGAACACAAGGCCACCAGGATTGATACCGCTTTCTTTAGGGAACCATTATCCCTTTTCAATGATGCAATACATTTAGAAAACAGGCCCACGGATTTTAGAAGGAAATTTGCTTTATTTTGGAAATGGAGCAACCATTTATGGAACTCTTTAACGTGATGCCCAGCAAATCAAAAAATTGTAGAGGTTTAAATTATGGATGTATGATGTCTACAAATTCTTGAAACTTGGTTTGAAACTTGAAAACATCCTGCAACACATCCTGTCGTAGGACCCTAGAATCTGCATGTTCCAAAACACTGTGAATTTATTTTATTTATTTATTGCAAAGGCCCTATAAATAATCAGAAATTGTCAAAATGGAAAGGTTACTTCTCAAATTTTATTGCACTGGTTTCACTTTTTCTTTTCACAATTACACCAATGTTTTTGTTTCAGCAGACAAATCGGGATCATTCAACTACCTCTTGTGTGAATGATCCAGGTAACCAGATATCAATATTGCTCAATATTCTATTCATACTTTTGCTCTATAAAATCAAAGTAGTGTTAATACTTCCACCATGAGAAAGCAATCTTTGCTACCATTTCGCATTTAGCCTAGCATAGTTTGTGAAAGGATAACAGCTAATTCTGATAAAGAAATGAAAACGGGATGGGTAAAATAATGCCATTACAGAGTGATGCATTATCACCAAATACTGTTAATTACCATGTTATAAACAATATTCAGCCAAAGGCATAAAGTAATTACACTATCTTTATATTGTATATTGTTATCAAATGTCCACATATTCTTAGAACAATACTTCCTTGCCCTCAAAAAACAAAAACAAAACCCTGACCGAAAACCCAAGGACATGTTTACTTTTTCCCCCTTTTCCAGATACAAAGTCAAACACACACACAAACTGATCAAATTTAAATTATATGCCCCAGGCCAATACACAACTAATGTATGTGTTTGGTATGACAGTCTCTCTGTTTTGGCAATCAAACAAATATTGGTTTTATTTTTAGCCTTAAGCTGTTTAACATCAAATACTATACACTGTGAGCTTTGTAGCTAAACAAAGAGGGAGGCAGAGAGAGCAAGAGAAAGAGAGAGACATCTTTACCTGACCACAGCTCTCTCCAGGTGTAGTGTAACCTGATTCTGCACTTCTTCTGGTAGCAGATGAGTTTATGGATGATCTGTACACAGCGCCTGCATGGGAAACAAACACACACAACTGTGGTGATGGAGATGGATGGACGTATGGGAATAGCAGTGTGTGTGTGTAATATGCGCATGTGTTCTCACAAGTATAAATCCATGGGGAAATCCTTCATCATATGAGTAACAATGAACTCCACCATCAGATCTAGACAATGGTATGACAGTACAAACAGAGACAGAGAGAAAGAGGGGGGGAAAAGAAATGCAAGTAAGATACAAACCAAGAGGATTAAAATGGACACAACTTCGCTCCAGGTGGTGCAAATTAAGGCAAAGAAGCGTTCAGTTGAGTTAAAAATTTTCAACTTGAGCAAGACATTTGCGTGAAGCAGTAAAGCAAAAGCCAATGAGCTTTAACAAGGAAATTTCTCCCGCCACCTAGTATTTACAGCGAGAAAAATGTCCATTGGGTATTTGTGACCAATAACACTGACCAATGACATCTGCACAAAAAGTTAACAAAAGCTAGATTATTTAAAGAATACATTGTTCATGCTGGCTGTCGAGCCTGGCATAAAGGATTAAAATGCAAGCATGAAAAAAAAATACAGTATATATATATATATATATAATACTGAAGCATAGTTTCAAGTAATCTACATCATCTCATCATTCTTTAAAAAATTACAAGAAAGATGTAATTAACAAAACCACTTATAACAGCTGTGACTATAGTGGCTGCTTTCCATTGTGTAAAATGGTGTCATCAATCATGCTTGCATGTCATCACACCAATTTCACTTGCTTGTTTTTCAACGTGTTGCCTGTCTGAACATAGGGTAATACTACAACAATGGTTGTAAAGATTCCTCATACCTAGAACAGCACACACCAGAGGCCGTGAAGGGATATTCTTGTCCACTGCTTTTTTTCTGTGCCTCATTGGCTGGAATAAACACAGGAGGGAAATATAAGCATGTGCATACACCTACACATAAATGTATGTTTGTTAACTTGCTCCACCGTTCCATCGCTCACTTCCCCACTCACTCACAACCATAAACTCACCATTCTGTGCAGATTGACTCTGAAGTTCATATTGTCGTCATGAAGAAAGGCATCAGCGTACTGGTCCTATCACACAGAGATATACAGAAAACACACCAGGGAATTACAAAGACAGTGACAGCTAGTCAGATTGGTGGAAGATGTGGAAGCATGCAAACATTGCAAAACTGTAAATAGCTCCTACCTCTGCTATGCAGGTGAGGATGATGAGGCACAGTCTGGCGCTGTTGAGTCTATGCTCATCTGTAAACACACAAAGATGAGAAGTCAGATTGTAGACAGGTAGATGGGCTTAAAAAAGAAAATTGATGGAAGAGGGAGACTGAAACAAATGAATGCTATAAAGTGTGATAATGAAAGAGGGACAGGAGAGAACAGCATTTGTTTGCTACTGATGTCTAGGACAACTACGGAGTAGCACTTGACGGAGTACACAGAGTGAAAGAATAATGAATGATAGGAAGATAGAAAGACAGGGACAGAGAGGACAAGGACAGTAGGGATTTTGTTTACCTTTGGTATCCTGCATGACAATAGAGGCGTACTTGAGGAAGGTGATGAGCAGGTTGCTAGTCTGCAGGTTGGGATCCAGAGGCAATTCTGGATTGTTCATCACTACACAAGACATACAGACACAACTTTATTTATTTTATTCATTTATTTACATGGGACAGTGCACATTAATCAACAAATCAATTTCCACATCAATGTAAATGTGCTTGTGAGCTAATTTTCATCTGTAGTCCCTGAGTACAACCTAATAACAACATTCTGACCAGTAATCTTCCTGAAACATTATTGTTATTGAAAGAGGAGGCATATATGAACTAAAGAAAAAGCTCTCATGAGGAAATGCCAGCAGCACATTTATGCAGTCAATTCCCAGGTCTCCAAATAATGGCATTCGTAAAGCATAAACCTAGCTTTAAGTCCACTGTCTAAAAGCAAGTATAACAAGAACAGTCAGCCTTGTTTGAGGAAAGGTAGCGTTCATTCAAGCAAATTACAGCATTACCAAAAGTTAAATATTTGTGCCAGTACTGTGCTGTAGCTTGCAGTGTTGTCGAGACAAGCATCTTTATCCATTTAAAAATCTCTGCTCACTGAAACATACAGCTTGTTTCATGAATAAATGATGAACTGGTCATTTTTATCTCCCTCCTCCCCCAATTACGCATTTGCTTCCCCCTTCCTCAGATCTCTGCTGGTGCATTTGAAGAGAAGATTTGACATCTACAAGAAACATAATCATAGAGGGCTATATCCTGGGAAGGAAAAAGTATATTCTTGATATGGTTGTGTGCGCATGTGTGTGTATGTGTGTGTGTGTGTGTGAGACAATTTTCGCTACAAGGGCGTACCAAGGGACAGAAGCTCTTGTGACATGGCATGATGAAGGCTGCCTGCAAGTGAAAGATTAATCTGTATTTGGTGCTGAAGTTTAATATTTTATACAGCAAATGGCTCTTAGGTTTGAAGCACTGGAGAGAGACAGCCAGAGTTAGAAACATGCCGCTTTTAACAGCCTGTGTGCATATAAAATGACCTGCTTTTGATTCTACTTGCAATAACTCATGCCTCTCCTGAAACCTTAAGCGATAGAAATACACTCAACTTTAAAGTGAGATTAACAAATAAAGAAATAAGATGCAATAGGCCAACATGACTCACTTGTGTCCGATATGCTTAAAAAACAATTGAATATTTGAAATGGACGCAGGGGAGACAGTGGTGTGTTTATAAGTGTGTTTGTGTATGTGCATGTGTAAGTCTGAGTGCCTGTGCTCACAGGAAAAGCGAGTCGCCATGTTTAGAGGGGTTTATCAAAAATGCATGTAAAAACACAATATGGATCAACTTGAAGAAAAGAGGCAGAGACCCAGGTATATTCTGGACACTCGTTCAACATTCTGTAATCGCTGTAGCAACAGAGAGGAGGACAATTCTGTTTGAGGGTAAAGAAGCGGTAAAACATCTTGGAACCCATAGATCTGACATGACTAAGCCACAGCGGTCCTCCCCAGATAATCCTAGTATCAGACCTGTATAAGGTACAGAATCAATCAATAAAAATCAATGAAGTGTATGACTCACTGTCTAGGGAGGGCGGTGTTGTAGGAGTGGTTGGAATAGGGGTGGCGGGCGTGCCTGCCATGTCAATCTCTGGGTGGCTCTGTTGGGAGACCAAAGGCAAGTGTGCTAAGTCATTAAGGTGTTACTCACTGAATACATTGTTTAGTAGCTGTCCTATACGTCCCTTAATGTGCCGGAAAATGCAACACTGTAGGTTTGGCAGTAGGCACAAGTGGAGAAAGAGGGGGGAGCAAGGGATCTGTAAGCAGGAGTGGTTACTTCCAAATCGATGGCATCATAGAGAAGAGAGGGAAAACTTTTTATTTCCACAAAATAGTACATTAATCATATATGCTCATTTATCTTGAGATTTGTAACTGATTTACTATGGAACACCAAGTGTTTTTCATGTGTAGTATGCCTATAAAGAAATACCAATGGCAGTGTAACATTGCAGTATCCAAGCCCTCCTGCTGACACGAGATTTTGTTTTTAAAACACTGAAAACCTCTCCAAACAAGTCCTCCACACACACAAATATTCTGTCTCCTCCTCTTCTCCAATCATTGTCAAACACCTCTTTCCAATCTTTACTTTAGTTCTATCCATCACTATCAGACATCAGATTCCCAGCCTGATAAAAGAATGGAATGCAGAAGAATAAAAAAATGCTTGTGCCAATTTTTCACAGCAGCAGGGAGAAAGAGAGGAAAAAAACAAGGAAGACTGAGGATTTTAAAGTCAAAAGACCAAAAAGGCTTCAAGAAAGGTGTCATGGACTATCAGAATATCAGCATTACTTAACAATAAAGTCTGCCAAATATGAAGAAATTCCTGCCTTGTGATAAAATTCATTTTCCAGAGAGCTCCAACTGCAATCAATGACAAGTCCTATTGTAGTTTTTTAGAGCACAGAAAGTTCACACTAGAGAAAATCTATGGTTGGTTTTCTCAGCAGCTTCGTTTTTGATGACCATGCACTTATGGAGGCTTCTACTTCTCTTTGGTGATTTAGAGGAGTGAGTGGTGGGCACAGTATAGTAGAAATTTGCTCCAACTGGGCCATGCCAACTCAAATTATTTGTTTTCTTTTACATCACAAAAAGGTGGGCACAAATGGACACTTGGAATGACAAGTGGAGAAGTACTACTATATCTTACCTGCGCCAACACGGTGATGAAGTTGCGGTTGAGGTGCACTGCTTCATACAGTGCCAGCAGAATTGCCTCATTGGTCCTTGAGATGAGAGGGAGATCAGTGGTCAAAGCTAGAACATTATTTAATAAAATATCATCTAAAAACTGTAACATAAATTAAGGCTGAGTTGGAGAAAGCGTTAGGCCTTGATCCAGTCATGCTTCAGAAGCAAGTGGAAGGGCATATTGGTGCTTAACATTTATTAACAGCCACTTCTACACTTCAGCAAGTTTATGATGGTTTTTCATGGTGGTCATAACTGTAGTTCTCTGCAACTTTACACGCCAAGCACATTTTTAAACCCAATAGGGCTTCAGGAATGATGGACACGAATTGATTGACATTAACTTTTTTCATTTGCTGTATCATTAACTACTGCACAGCGTGTGTAACTACTAACAAATCATTTGCCAGAATTAGTTTACATTATATCTAATGTTAATAAATGAGTTGACATTCAAGATGTCCACTGACAACAGTAAACCTTGCTTCCTGATACCAATATGGATGGCTTAAGTCATCACTACCGGTACTTGGTTTTGGTTAATAAAGTGCAATCTAATCTAGTGTGTGAGGTCTATGGGAATAGAAACAGGCTTGGCAGTCAATAAGCAACACGTGAGTGAACATGTAAGGCACAAAGAGTTTGAAATGTGTGAATGGGAATAAGATTAACAATTTCTATCAACACTCAGTGAAGTTCAGATTATCCCTTATTGCCACATGGTCATTATCAACGAGTAAACACGTACGGATGATGCAGGCACCCCTTGGACACCAGGTTCGAGTTTTAAAAGTTATAGCACGCCCATTAGGCCAATCAGTGTACACTTAAAACTCTGGAACGTGCAGATGCATCATCCCTCCAAATTTTGACAAAAGCAGACTGGATGGCTTGAGATCATCTTTTTTACTAACAAATAGCAACTAGCCAAACAAATATTGCAGGGCTAATGGATTCCGATTTAAAATAAATTCACTTCCACCAGAGAACGATGCACTATGTGTGATTGATGGGTAAGAACTTAAAATGCTTGTTCTTAAATAGTGATATACTTACTGTACAGAGAGCTTTTCATCTGCATCTGCTATAAACATGCTGCCAACCTGTAGACAGGAGAAGCATTAAGCTATCAGCAAACAGTTTAAACCAGTGATGACACTGCTATATGAGGCGTTAGATCAAACTCCTTGACTACAACCTACATCATAATATAAGAAAAATAACAATCTACTCTAAACAAGTCTACTGTGAAGATATCATTATTTGTGTCCAAAGGGAGGTGAGAATATGAGGGCCAGGATCTTACCATACTAGTAAGGGTAGAGAAGAACCCACCCTGGTTATCCTCCTCTTTGTCTTTGTACTGCCTAAAACGGAAAAGAAGGACAAGAGGAGCCGAGATGGACAGAAAGTGGGTAGTAATCAAAACATGGGAGAGAATGATGAGTAAAGAGCAGCGAGGACCACACAGCAGCAGAGACAGGGAGACGTGTTTTCATTCCAACAGAACACTTATAACCTAACCCAGTTTTACCTAACAACTCAGCTCCTTCTACTCCATGCCGTACATTCTCCTAGAGGCATTGGATTATACACAAGAACAATGAACTGTATCAAGCTATCATCCATCACTTTGATGTGTCTGTCTAAGCGGGCAGACAGACAACAGAATTGTAATTATCAAAACTTGCCTCATCCAAAAACATTACCCACTGCTAAAGAAAACTGTCAGACATAAATAACTGAAGTAAAAAAATATATATATATTTTCTTTTTTAAAGAATAGAAATAGAACATTTGTGGTGAGGATGAAACATAAACTGATGATGCCATGGGCCATAGATCATGCAGTGTATCATTAAAAAAAAACTTTTTGACAAATGGAAATGTTAAGTTCCCAGATCTCACCTGTTATATTCTGTCAGAGCATGGTGGACGACCATTCCCATTCCCTGGGAAAGAAAATATTTTATATTTAAATCACACTTTTGATAAGTTGCTTGATGTGAAGGCCAAGACTTACATCAGACAGGCTTTTTATTATTCTGCGATAAAAGAAGGTAAATGATAAAACACTCACATCAAGTGTCGGCTCATCATCCACAATGGAGAGCTTCACAATGTAGGGATTCACAGACTGACAAATAGAGAAAGCCACTGAAATTAATAGCCATTAAAATTGAATATATATAGCCATATACAGTCAAGTGGTTCAGTTCCCCGCCTCTAGAGCCACACATGATATGCCACAACTGGCTAACGATTCAATCCTGCCAGACCTCCTGTGTCTCCCTTGCTATTTTTCCACTGTCTCAATAAAATAATACAAATGCTTTTTCTTTTTTTTTCCCTGTGTTCTCTCATACATGTACATATAATGTAATATATTTGACACAAAAAATAATGATAATAATGTCATATGTCATTGATCCCCATAGGGAAATTATTATTTCATTTGCCCCTTTATGTAGGACAACAGCCCCTGTAGCTGGTAAAGATTAAGGGAGCATCCCAAAGCTTCTTCACCACTCCTCCTTTCCTCCCATCCCTCACTACTCCTCCTCCTCTCCTACATTACATTACGACATTTAGCAGATGCTTTTGTGCGAAGCAACTTAAAATAAGTAGATTTTGTCAACAGTAGTAAAACCGACCATTTATCAATAGTCATCAGCTATGGCACTCCTACCAGGCAGTAACTTGGAGGAGACGAGGGAAGGAATGGAGTGGAGGAGAGGAGGGAGCGAGGGAAAGTGGAGGCAGTTTTGGACTGTGTATTTGCTAAGCCCACAATACGCCTCATAGCCAATCAAAGTTTTTATCCAAACCCAGCGCAAAGTATGAATGTCGTATTCATATTCCGCCTGCGCTGCCATCCTGACGATGTTCATCCGATAGTTAACAGTGGTCTATGTAGTCTTAACAAGTAATCATGGACAATCCATTTCCCTTGGTGAATATAGTATCTATGTGGGCCAAGTCCAACAAATTTGAATCTTGCAACACTGCTTTTAGAGATATTGGAATTAAAATAGGCTCATTTTACATATCATAATCCTTTATGCTCTTATGTTTCCAGGAGCAGCTTCTCTTGTCTCCTCTACTATTGGGACAGCAAGCAACATGGCAGCATACACATACATTTCTGGGTCACAGAGGAAAGGAGGAGTGATTTTGGAGCTTTGGGATGCAGCCTTAGCGTCTCCTCAAGGACACCTCAGCAGGGCCAATGCTTACTATGCCACCCTGCTGCTCAAACAACTTTCGTATCAACAAAAATATACATCCCAATCCTGGACATGCATAGGTACAAGAGAGCATATGCACACATGACATACCTCATATTTCCTGTAGTTGACCAGGAGGGCCAGGAGGACCACAGCATCATAACCATGCTGCCCTCTACTGGACACATCTGACAGAATCTGAGGAGACAGAGAGGGAGAGCAGTGGTGACCAAACTGGGGACTAGAGGAGGAAACGGTTGTCATTAAGAAAAAAAGTCTTACAATGGTCTTGGACAAACCGATCTGACCTGTAGAATGGCTTCAAAGATGCTGTTGATCATCACATATTCCAGTATGGTATTCTGGCTAATATTGTCCGTTACCTGCAAACAAATTCATGCACATCTTTGTGATGTTCATGATGTTCCCATAACAGCACATCAAACATTATCCAAGGGCTATCCCGTTAAAGGTAATTTATATTGCTGTGTCGACATGTATTCTGTCTCACCGTCACCAAACACAGCAGCAGTTTGAGACAGAGGCTCTTCAGACTCTCAGAGCCCTCTCCACAAAGAAGGCTGTCCAAACTCTCCATCAGATCCTGCAGGAGCCGTAAACACACAAAATGAATGCGGATTAATACAAAACAAATCTCAAATAAATGTTCTCTCCCCTTTTCTCTCCATTTCCCTCTCCTGCATAATGTATCTCTTTCACTTCCTTCCTCCCCACACACACCTTCATCCTAAGCTCGGCCTTGTCAAACCCCATGAGCATGTTGATGATGTCAAAGCCAGAGGCCGACTTGTTCTTCTGGTGAACTCCTCGGAAAAGTGCACACAGAGTCTGGGGAGAGAGGGAGAGAAAGGGAAAATAGATGTTGCTCACGGTGTGAATAATGTGAAATGTTCCACACATACCATGATAGCCGCCCACCGATAGAGAATGCATTCCCCTCTCACTCTTCTCAGAGCTGTAGCCATGATAGAAATAGACTCCATGAATCAGACAGGCAAAGATGACTTGATGCCACATTACAGTTACAGTCTAATTACCATGATTAAGAGGCTATTGGCTGCATGGTTGCACAAGCAATATGATCTGCAGGTAAAAGTCCAGGGGTCCCTCCAGAGCGTGAACAGCCTACAGATTCTTGGCCAGAAACACAAGCATGTCCACTTTGTCCGGCGTAACAACATTCCCTGCTGTACTGAACAGTCTTTCTGACAGAGTGCTAGTCACACAGCAGTGGAAAGCGGGCCGTGTTGATTTTCCACCAGTCTACCGGGTCGGCTTCTGCTTCAGTCTGTCTCCAGTTCGTAAATGTCCATCTCCGCGGCAACTTTCTCCTCAGTGGTCATGGCAGTGGCACCTGTCGCTCTTCTTCCCGACGAGACTTCCCAAAGCTTTATTTTTAGGGGGAGGCTGTGCAGCTTCCTCCTCCTCCTCCTCTCTAACTGCTGCTGGTGTTAGCCTTGCGAGGATGACTGCTTTATCTTGGACTTTGCGGAAAAAACCTAAAGAAAACACGGCGGCCCCTACCCCCTCCCCCTACATGCTATTATTGAAACTTTATCCCTTGGGCCCAACCTGTATTTCCAATGAACTCTGCATGACTAGTGCTCAGTTTATGAACGACTATTATATTCATCACGTTGCATAGTAATGCAATACAAGTTAATCCATTTAGCGTCTGTTGCCAGACCATCTCATAACAACAAATGCCGGTACAGTCGTTATGTAGAAAATTTTACTGGTGTGAAATCACAGAGCGGATGACACCGGTAAAACTGGAAACCGGCCCAACCATAACACACACACACAAAATTACTATATCCAGTTCACACTTGCATGGAGTCATAATGCCTGCTTCAAAATGTTGGGTGCCGTTTGTTGTGGTGTGTATAATTTAGTATAACCCATGCCTCGGTGTGTGTCCCTTTTTGTGGCAAATGAGGTGGACGCACACACACACTTTCTCAAAGATAACACACATGCACCCACATTGTTTGTATTGTTGTATTTCCCTTGTAGGAGACGGACTGGAAGGTTTTGAAGCTGGTTCTCGACAAGCTGCCATGGATGCTCCAGTATAAAGTCCTGCTGCTCACCTCGCCTTGCAGCCTGGACCAGCTCTGCTCTACTCTCTGCTGCATGGTAACACACATATACGCACATGCATACAACCCATATACACATGTGAAGTAGCCTGAGTACACGCCACAAACTGTCAGTCTATGGTTCTCTCTTCTGTGTTCTTTGTATGTATGTGTGTGTGTGTGTAGGTGACAGATCGTCTGATCTCAGAGCGTTTGAAGAAGACTCCAGATGGTTTTTCCCGTACTGATGTTCAGCTGGCGGTGGTTCCTGTGCTCACTGCTATCACCTCCTACCACAACTACCTAGAGCAATCTAGACAGGTACGCACACACACATACATACACACATGCATAGCTACAATCCTTGGATCCATAAGCGTGAATGTGGTTAGATGATTATCTTTCCCTTTGGCTGCTATTCTCCTCTGCAGAGAGAACTGGTTCAGTGCCTGGAGACTGGCCTTATCTACCGCTGTGCCAAACAGTGTGTGGTTGCCTTGACAATGTGCACGGTAGAGATGCCCGACATCATGATCAAGCTCCTCCCATCTCTCATGGTCAAGCTCACCCACATATCGGCAACTGTTGCTATGGCATCGCCTATGCTGGAGTTCCTCTCCAGTGAGTTTTTCAACAATCTTCTGGCATCACGGAATTCATATGTTCGTTGTTGTTGCATTGTAGACTGGGCGCTAAATGAGCGAGTGTTTGTTTTTGTCTCATAGCTCTGGTGCGTCTGCCCCATCTCTACGCCAACTTTGTAGCTGAGCAGTATGTTAGTGTGTTCGCCATCTCACTGCCCTACACCAACCCTTCCAAGTGAGTATGCACACACACACGAATGCATGTACATACATACACAGACACAATAAATACTCTGATCTGTTGTTGTCCGTTCCCATTCCTCCCAGGTTCAACCAGTACATAGTGTCGCTGGCCCACCATGTGATTGCCATGTGGTTCATACGCTGTAGACTCACCTTCCGCAAGGACTTTGTTCAGTACATCACTAAGGTGTGTGTCAATATGCAGTTGTGTGCTGGTTTTTCTTCCACCCTATATTGATCTTAAATACAATTTAGTTTTGCATCTTTTTGTCTTTCCTTGTATGTTTTTTATCTCTTTCTTCAGGGTTTGCGTTCCAATGCCCTGCTTCCATTTGATGACAGTCACGAGCAAAGTTCATTTCGAGCTCGAAGCACCAGCCTCAACGAAAGGCCCAAGAGGTAAAACACACATACACACAAATCCACACATGCAGACGCACAGAATCAACAGCACCACACATTAAGTGACCATGTTGCCATTATTCTATAAGGGGTTTGGGGTTGTCGAGGCAACACAGGACTCAGTGTGACTAGTATTGTGGCGTGAGGGTTGAACTGATTTCTCTCAGGTTGCCATGGTGATCATTACTTCAGTGTATTTATTATTTATGCTTTTCTACATTTTGAAGGTTATTTTTCCACTCATCCTCATGTTAATAACAGAGCATGTAACCACAGAGATGGCATGGTGACAGAAATTCAGGGTTCACTTTCTACTGCCTTCACATTTTGCCATCTGACTCATTTATGACCAAAAGAACACAAACGGAAACACACACTGTCTCTTACACAAATGTGAAAGGAAGCTTTTCTTAGCATGGTAACATTCCCATCTATAAAAGGTGCGAATGTCTGTGTCTTAATCCCCCTAATGTCATACACATCATACATTCAAAATAAAACAAAATCAAAAATAACTACAATCTCTCAGTAAAACCAGTGATTCCTTCAACCCTGTCTTAAATATCCACCCCCATCTTAACCAGGCTAAGAGTAGTTGGGTGGATTGCCAATCACAGATCATACAGAGCTCAATTAGTAAATTTTGTTTCATAGACCCAAATGTTAAAAATAACCACGACCAAGGTGAACTCTCTGGATTGGCCACTCCCTTTATGTTACTCTGCTTCCCCTGTGCCACTTCCTTTTTTTTCTTGGAGATTCAATGTACATGTGTGTTAAATCTCCTTTCCCCCCCTCCATTGTGCTTTTTCTTGTGTCTCAAATATATACAGTATTAATGTTTGTTTTTTCTAAAATCCTCAATAAAACGCTCCCATAGTGATGTGCCATAATGAAGCACACCCCCCCACGATAACTTCATAGTAATACATAGGAACTCTGCTAACATATCACAGTTTCTACTGATCCTCCATATCAACCCTCTTTTGGTATCCCATATTGTGCACTCATTCTCTTTAGCCAGTGATCTGTCCTCGTGCTGACCATAGCCTACTGTTGGGTTGGAGTGCTGCATGCCAGATCTCACACAAATAGTTTAAAGTTCATTTGTGACCAGAGGCTTTGTTTATTTTCTCATGACAGCCTCTGGTCACAAAGACTTATTTCCTATTCCCCCCCCGTATTTATTTGCCCTGGGATAATATGAGGTTACAAGGTCATAGTAACTGTCCAGGTTAAATTTAGGGATGTCCAAAAAGTCTCAATTACCTTCTCCTGAAAATATTATATTTTCAACGGTAAAATTTGGTCCTTCATTGGTTCCTACGTATTTAGTCCAGGCATGCTATGCTCCAACCCTCAGGTTTAACCCAGTGTTTCCTTTTCAGTTGGATGTGGTGTTGTTCATGTGGTTGTGTTTTAACCCCCATTCATTCAGACCTGAGCTGAGTCCATCCCTACTATTTCACTTCTTCTGTACCAGTCCTTGGCTTTATTATGTACCTGCTGTGCGAAGTAATGTTTATTTCAGTGCCCTCCTGAATACTTTGCATCTATTTTCTTTTTTGAAAACCCTCTTCTGTAGCTTGTGTGTTTTTATGTTTTCTTACATGTTTACCCCTTTTTATCCTCTATTTTTCTTACTCCTCTCTCCTGTAATCTGAATCATAGTGTTCACTGCTGTTAATTATCACCTTGTTTTTTCTTTCAATTCTTAATTTGACCCCTCCCCCCTCCTGCGATTGGGCACTGCGTTGTGGTTGGGGTTTGGGGGATGGTTGTGTCACCCTGGATCCTTCCCACATTTCTACTGGCCCTTCCCTTCTCCTGTGACGTCTGCCCTTTGACCTGTGTGGCCCTGCCATCTGTACTCTGCCCTATTCATGACGTGTGTCCCTTTGTCACCTGGCCATGTGACTGTTGTTCTGGTGTTCGGGTGACATTTCCTGCTGTCTCCTGGTGTATCTCCACACACCACATCCCCCTTGCCCACACCCCTAAACCACCACCCTTACGATGATCCACCCCCTTACTGCTCACTGCCAACATACCCCCCACCTGGGCGCATTCCCCTCGCCCGTTGCCATGGTATTCATCACCACCCAGTCTGCGGGCAGCCAAAGTGGCGAAGGCGGCAGCAGCGGTAGCCAATAGCAGCAGCTCTCCAGTTAAAGAGCTGAGGGACCTGTCAGCCATGGACGCTTTCCGCTCCCGCAGCATCAGTGTCTCCGAGCACGCGGTCCGCAGGTTAGAGAAGAGCCTTCTGGGTAACCAATAAAAACCACATTGCTTCCTCCATGGGATGGTTGCTGGGGCGTAGGGTCATTGTCATGTGTGACCGTTGGGCGGGCGTTGGGTGGTTTGTTATCAGGGACACCTCGATTTGGGTGGTGCATGCTGGAGGAGGGTTTGTTTGTGTTGTTTTTCTTTTGTTTTGGGCTGTGATCATACGAGTGCTATTTTAGTTTGTAGTTTTTTAGTTTTGCTTTTGTGCTTTGCATGCAGTGTTTGCAGAAATAATGTTCAGAAAACATCTTGATCCACGCGATGTTATTCTGTTTACATTTTCTCTAACACAGATTTAGCTTTTATATATATTTTTGGTTTTTGGGTGTGATTTTTGCCGAGTGTGGTGCTGACTGATTTTGATTGGCCTAACCGCAAATGAATGGCTGGAGCGACCGGTGCAAAGCATGTGTAGCCAAAGGGATTGGATCTTACTCTAACTGACAGACACTACAACCAGCAACGGGTCCCTCCCTCTTACTGGTGGGAGGGTACTACTGCTTCCTGGGCCAATGATAAGGGCAACAGCAACACAACTGCTTTTTGCACTTGCTTGAGAGATTTGTAAATATATTTAGATATTGCTTGTTGTTTTGCTCTACTCACAGACACACATACACTGTGCTGCTATGACCATGGGAATCTCTCAAGTGTGGTGTTTTAGGACTAGCTGTGCTGGTGTGAACTTTTGATACAGTTGGATAACAGCCTCAACACACACACACACTGACCTACCTATGTACCTATCTCTCTGCTTGGCTGAACTGTGAAAGTGAGTGACTGATGGATATATGATCTAACATTGCAGTTGTCAGATTCTGTTACAGTGCCACGCTCTCAAGTGTGTCATACCACTTCTGGCCAGTAGGTGGCAGTAAAAGTTAAGTAGTTAAGTATTGTGCAGCTCAAGAGTGAATATTCAAGGAAAGGTGGCACATTCATAATGTGTAAGATTGGATTTAATTTCGAAGGAAGAGAGAATACTGGAACTTAATCAGACTCAACAACTGTAATACAGATCTGTAAGACCTGCTGTGACAATGATTGCTAAATGGCTGCAATTCTGATATTTCTTAAAACAGTTGGTTCTGTATCTCTTGAATGTTAACACTTAAATGATAAATTAGATTGAAGCCTGTGTCCTGGTGGACACCTGCCCTCTTTCACATCAGACAACATGACCATAGTTTAAGACTTTTTAATGCAATAATTTCTTAAACTACACCACATACCTAATATCCAGAAAGTACTCAAAGTTGTAAGCATTGATCTTCTGAACCTTGTTGAGCTGAGCTTGTGCTACACTGCTCATACATAGCACAAGTTGACTGTTACTGCACTGAAAAAGTAAACAGTGTGTTACAGTTCAGCTTTGTTTTGGATTGTGTGAATGCAATGGAATGAAATATAATGGATAGTGATGTATTATGGATTTTAGAAACGAACACAACACAACACATCACTCACAACAATCGTGGGTGTTTTATGGTCATGGTGTTTTCTGAGTATGTGTCCACTAGACATTGGAGTCAAACATGATTCATTAATGGTCAGTAGAAGGATGGTTAAGGAACTGTCTACTATTTATTTATTTATCACATGCTGGCACTTGGTCTGAGTGAGAGATTTGTTCCCTCTAAGAGAACGAATGTACCTGCACGACTATATTTGAAATATATCCTAAAAATCTCAAAGAATTTAGCCCCATGCTAACATTTTCCATGATTAAAAACATTGTAATTTACATAGGCGAACACATCTGCTTTGGATTCTAGATCTAGAATGCCATTTTTGCTTGTAAGCATATTAATGATGTCCTTCAACAATTCCCAGCTTCAAATTTAGATGTAATCCTGTCCGCCCTGACAGTGGTTTGTAATGAACTATTATAGTGTCTTACATCAAATACATTTACCTATAGAGCATGGCGTAATGGTGGTTGTGGATACAGAGAGGTGATGTTAACTTTGTAATGAATACTGATAAGAGATTTGGATCATGGGAGACGTTAGCACGCTGTTGTACACATTCTGTTAGCTTCTACCTGCCCTCTTGTTTTCTGCAGTTGTCTCACCGTGCAGCTTTGTGATCATGCTGCTCTTCACCTTAAGGTTATAAACATGCACTTATTGTACCGTAGGCCCCTTCAAGCTCTACACAGACACAATTGACATTCAGCTTATACCAAGTCCCAGTGCGTGCCTGTGTGTGTGTGTGTTTGTGTGTGATTGAGAGAGGGAGAGAGAGAGAGAATTATATTGTTAACCTAACTGTACTTGTTTGTGCACACACACATGCATGCATGCCCACATGTGTGTTTTTGTATATATCTTTAACGCGAGAGCACATATTAACAGTTTTGTGTGTTGGTGTGAGTTGTATGACCTCTTGCATTTCTTTCTGTGTATGTATCAGAACTTGCATGCCTTCGTGTACATTTCATACATGTTAATATATATTGAGCGTGTGTGCCTTTCTCTCCCTCCTCCATCCCTCTCGCTGTCGCTTAGCATTCTCTCTGTTGCCCCCTGTAGGATGCACACGTCTACCACCACCTGCAGCCTGGGCTCTGCAGACGAAAATGCTGTGACTCAGGCAGACGACGGGTTGAAGACCGTCCACCTGGAGCTGACTGAGACCTGTCTAGACATGATGGCACGATACGTCTTCTCCAACTTCTCAGCCCTGCCCAAGAGGTTGGCTCCGATTTTGTATGTGCATGTGTTGTAGAAGAGCATGTTATAAAATAATTCCGACAGGCTGAAGCACTCACGATCTTGACCTTTGACTGT
>OMOT01059228.1:20163-35244 GCA_900312575.1 Acanthochaenus luetkenii | reverse complement strand
CGTAAGGTACGTATTAAATGTACGTAAAGATAAGAAAAAACGTAAAGTCTTAAGAAGCAAAAGCTTGGGTTCGATCTCACGATTCCAAACTCCTAAAGATTGTTAGACCAACGCGCTACCGCTCGACTACGGAGTCCTGACCTCATCGGGTGAAAATACTTCTATAAGTCAATGACTTCACTGTCGAGTAGTGTTTCGAGCGTTTCATGAAGCTTCGGCAAAATTGTTTCAATTGTCTCTGTGTTTTGGAAAGCCTTGTTCTAGTCATCCCTAGAGATTTGCATTCATTCCTCTTCTACACTTGACTCGCCTGATGCCTCTGAGTAGAAGAACAGCAACAAGCACCTGTTGGCTCAAGTACGCCACCTTCAGAGTGAAGCAAAAATATTACTTGCCTCATCCTGTGCATTTTTCACTGCGGTCTTAAAACAACTTAGCAAACCTAAATATGTCACTTACAAACATTAAACTTGAATGGTTAAAGACATTAGCCAGACTGTGGAAAATCCGGGTATATAAGCGTATCTGCAAACTTTATATTGGCGAAATGCAGACATACGGCAACAAGCACGGGCCAATTGCATGTGTCAACCCAGTTTGATATGGATTGCGCATTCAGAGGTGAAGCTCGGCTCGTTGCTGCCTCACCTCGCGTTTCACCCCTGTAACAGGAAATACGCAAATTCAGCGATTTTGACTATAAAAATGTTCTAAATTAGTCATACATTAAAAAAAAAGTATTTTCATTTTATGTTATCATTATTATTATTTTTACTTGTCATGATGCCTCACCTGCCTCCCCTGACCGCACGTCCCTGTAGTATAATCTAGTATATCATAAAGTGATTTAAAACAAAATGCACACTACTCTAATCTTGGTTTCAGAAACTGGCCCTGGTCTTGGTTACATAGTTTAGAGTAAATGCAGGAATGTCTCTCAGTGCTTAACTAGTGTGATTAGTCAACGAAACCCCAATGACATACCCGCAGTCACACTCTCAACCCTGTTAACATGTACATATGTTAGGTGGATTTATGACAACGTAGCCGGATGTTAATGTGTGGATTAGTACATTATTCTTTTTAACATCTGAATTCAGCTTTTATATGAATGCTTGCCCTGGATCATGGCACATTACAATGTGTGTGGGTAAAACAAAAACTAAATGTTTTCATGTATCAGATCTGGTTATGATGAGTAAATAAGTCAAGCTGGTATTATTATCTTACAGTGTAAAAGCCCTGCTAGTTCCTTGCAAATAAGCACTAGCTGTCAAAAGCCAAGAAATTCAACTGATTCACTTGAAAAGTAACAAAAGACAGGACATTCAATTGATCCAAATCACTAATGCTAAGTTTATCCTGTCTAATTAAGGTGTTGTGGCACACTTGTCCAGGCCTGTGGCTATGTGTAATGTACTCATTGCTTAACAGAGTATACCACAGAATTTCAGCTATGAAATATGGTATTGCTACGTCCTAGGACGCTTCAAGGAACACATGAAATAATGTATCCAATAACGAGAAAGAAGAGAGAATGTTCCGCACCCTCTAATCTGTGGATGTCACACCGATGTGCAGCTCTAGGGCCTGGGGTGGAACAAATGGAAAAAGTCACTTTGGGAGCATCAAGGATCATTTTCTGGTGATCAGACTACACATTGTGGCTTTGATGATGCTGCTGAAATGCAGGTTATTTCCACTGTCTAAAAAACACCATTTAATAGTTGGATATCATGAAAGTTGGTGTTTGAAGTTTTTATGTTTTATCATTTACAGGGTAGGCTACCAGTCTTCAATTTAAAATCATTATATAATCAATTATCCTTTTCCCATCCTAATGAAACTACATCTGGGAAAAAGCGAATACAACTGCAGACATAGTGAAATCACCTTTTGTTTTTGAAGAGGTATACAGCCATCAGGCATTTAGGCCATACGTCAGATGATGCGGTGCCAGGGTCAGATTCTGTGCCATCGGAATAATTATAGCCTAGTTCAGCGATTAATTATTAGTAATTAATCATTAGGTACATTTGAAAATGAAACTCACATTGAAATATTACATTTGAAAATGGTATGAATAGAATTGCAAAAAAAAGTTTTAAACTGTGTTTCCATTTAAACTTTTTGTTATTCCATTTACTAATGTGTTTTCCTATTTATTTTCCATCTCACAATTCATTTGTCTACTGCTTAACCATTTACACTTTCTGCTTGGTTCACACCTTATTATTAGACAAATCCTTTTTATGAGATGACGTACATCCAGTGTGCCAAGGTAATAATAATAGAGAATACAACCCACAGAGAAGTAACAGGATCTCATTGGCCAGCTAATGGCCTGTGGATTCTCGCCCACATCATGTCTGCAGTCAGTAGTAGTAGTGGGAAGACCAACTTTTTAAAACTAACTTACAGCAGTGAGTAGATTCAGGACTGGGTCAGCCCCCAAGGTGTTATTTTGTGTTGGAATTATTATTATTATTTTATTTTTTACATTTATTTTGGGGTGTAGCCTCCCTCAACCTGCCTCGTCTTCTTCTACTCCAGTTAGTGATTCTTCATGTTCCTCAGAATGACTTTCGACAACTCCCAGAGAATGGGCCCGAACTTGTTGCTTTCAATCAAAGGTGATCAAACTCATGATGAATGATATTGAAAAGAGTGTTGGAAATTACATTTCTTGGAGTGATTATGAATCATTAATTATGCTGGAAGCCACATATAACTTATATCAAAGCTAAAATGTCAATGTTAATTGCAATACTACTGTATATAAAGTAAAATATATTTTGAATAAAAAAATCACTATATACTTTGTATTGTTCCCTTGTAGTACCATACATAACTTATTGTTGGAAGTATGAGGAAATATATAAACTAATACAAATTATAAAAAATAAATAAACAACCTATAGAGAACCGACAAACTCACTTTTTATTGAATTAAAGGCTCTAAAATGTAGATTTGGTCGAGGTTTTAGGGTGTGTTTTTCCTCTAAGGGTTAACCTAAATCAGTTTCCAACCCCTATAAAATATATGCCAATACACATATTTTTCATTTCACCTATGCAGAATATATTTTTACATAATGTAATGAATCAACAACTATGACCACACTTTCACACTGCGAGCAACACGATGAACAAGTCACAAGTCCATTAATTTCCTCTAGAGCTGAGCTACCAGGGAAACTCTGCCAATATTTGGACAGTCAACAAGCTTGTCGGCTGAGAAAAGTCAGCCACGTCTGATCTTTTCGTGGTCGTTGGCCGTCAACAGCCAATTCGATTTGCATGCTTCCTTGTTTCCCTACGTGAACAACATTCAAGAACAGTAGTTTTGCTTGAAAAGTGAAAAATGGAAGAGAAATGTATTATAGCCATTCAAAGCTTCCCAGTTCTCTATAACTTCTATTTGTAATAAATGTCTCAAAGCAATTGCTTGGAGAATGGTTGTATCCATCATCGTGGTTGGTGGTAAACTCTGACGTAATGTTATTGAGTTTATTCGATTTATTTTTGATCAATGCTACCTAATTAGCAAGCAAGCTATGCTAACTCATCAAATTCATGTAATGAGCAGGTTTCATAGTCACCAAAATCAGTGTTTTCAGCCCAGGTTTCTCATGATTAATGTATTTTGGGCCACTGATACTACTAATTTGCAACTACAACATTTAATAATGTATTCACCAATTAAAGACAGAATTATTAAATGTAATTATGAATTGTCTCATTTAGCATTTTATTAATTGTGTCGTGAACAGTTTTATTAATAGGATCATTAAATGTCAATTTAATTAATCATTTATACATTGTTTGAAATGTGTATTAACAAGTGTGGCATAATTGGAGTGAGGGAAACTAACAAACTCCATATGTTAACACCAGAGTGCTGTGGTCGCACAGTGTTGGTGAAACTAAGAGAATCACTGAACAAAATACTTAATCAATGTGTTGACTACAGTTCGAAAATCACAGAGCTACTTCCTGGTATGTAGATGTTCAGCACACCAGTCTCCAGTTGGTTTATGCTTGTTTGACTTCTACAGTACTGCCTGGTGTACAAGCGCACACTGGATTTCCTCTGGAGCACCTAATGATTTATCACTTTATCACATCTCTTATTATTAGGGGTGCAGAACAAAACCTCCATAATTTCTACTAGTTGTATTCGCATTTTAAAAGCTGATTTAACCCACCTATTAGTGAGTTAAACCACTTCAGATTTTGACCATTTATATTTTGGTTATACATATATATGTTTGACTTATGGATGGAAAGATCATGAGTCAAAATCCATTTTCACAGCATTAAAATACATGAAAAAAATATCTAAAATCCATCAAATCACTACTGTATGTAACCAAAACCAGTTGTAGAGCAACAGCGTTTCAGCAGGAGTTGTCATATTGCAATTATGGATTGAGCCTTTGAATAAAAATGACTGCCATGAACACCGCTCGTAGACGCAAAAGCTAATAGACACATTTTAATGATCACCATTGACCTACAACAACTAACTACAATACATACAGTAACACTGATTCGCATTTGTGTTGTTGCACTACAGTAAATAACTACAATAGATAACGCTGGTTATTTGTGTTGGTGAGCAGTTGGAATTCCCATCTTTGACGCTTTTTCACAAATACCACATTTTCACTTCAAACTGTACTGTTAGCAATCCACTCACGATATCAAAAAACAGGACGTGCATGGACCAGGCAACTGAATCCCACCAGCTGAACGTGTTCTCTCTAGGAGATGAGTGCGAGTTCCCTGCTACGGGGAAGGTTCCAGTCGGGCTGACGCCGAGGACACATGGAAGATTAAAGCGGCCGATAGGAAGTCTCTATTAAATTTGCATTAACACATTGTGTAAATCTGCTGATGATTGCCTCGCCGAGACCCCATGGTTCAGCGTGCCATCCCCAGCTTCTGTACACTGGCCAGATGGCCACTTCAGAATGAGATTGACACAGTGTTTCAAACTGATTTCATGCTAACTCTCAGGAGAGGGGGACAGACCATCCGCTCTGTTGGGAATCGGGATTACAAAATAGCCAATTAAAAAGGAAAGTGGTGAAATCTTGGCCTGATAAGGCGGAGATTAAATCGGTTATAGTTTATTAGGCAAAATTACTTATTAGAAAACTATTCCTCTCCAAACAGATTTCCATTACCAGCCCAACTGGTTTTTTTTAATCTGCACTCCTTTATCTGATGGCTGCACCCTGTAATTATGAATCCTCCAAATAGCAATTATGACACCAATTGGACAGCATTTCCTCAAACATTTAATTCATTCTCCATAACGGCTTCTAAAGACCGAACATCTTGAATATTCTTCTTTGAAGAGGACGGCTGCGCATGACCTCACTTCTATATACAAAATACATTTTCAGTTGTGATGGAAAGAATAATGAAAGCTCATTAAATGTGTTGCCATTGAACCTTAAAAGAGATTCCAACCAAATCATGTCATGATTTCTGTCCCTGTTTCCCAGCATCCATCATGTGCCCACCCGGTGCCATGTGTAATTACTCCTACAGAATGGCTGAGCAGATGCGAGGGCTGTGGCTGAGGCTGAATAAGGAGACTCCAGCGGGTCCCAGTGTCCCTGGGTAACTGGTGCTTGCTCTGCTTCGGAGGCATCTGTGCAGCACCTGTGGACAGAGCAGCAGACCGCCTGCTACCAAACGTCAGCTGTCTATTTTCCACCGTAGCCCTGGGCCTCCCCTACAGCCTGTCCCCCAGGTCAGCCAGGTTCATGAGAAAGCCCCCTCTAAGCTGTTCTCACCTTCCCTTAGTTCCTGAACATTAAAGAGCTCCTCAGCTGGTCTGAGGTTGATCTGCTACCTAGGACGTCCTCTGACCCCGTCGCTGCCGGGCCTACCTGCCTAAACATTATCAATCTCACGCCGTACCTGAGAGCTCAGCAGCTATTGGCACAGCAGTAACATATTATTATCCCATCCCCCTTTGCTCTAACCAAACACTGAGCTCATATCTGAGGGCCGGATCCCTTCGTTCTTTTCCGAGGGCCGGGAATAGTCGCTGAATCACATTGATGTAGACTGAATTCCTACCCTGCCTATTGTGAACAACCATTTGTATTCATGAAATCAACGTATTTACCTCTGAGATGAGCATCTACCATGTATCGCACATATACTGGAAGTGTTGATAACACGAAGCAATAATAGCGGATCGCATTTCCATCTCACCTTTCATCTGAGAATCCTAAAGCCTTTTACTTTGTGTGGAGATAACCAATCCTCTGACAGTAGAATGCACACCAGAGTAATTGCGGTGGGGAGATGAGGATTCATATGTTGTTGTTGTTTTTAGAAATTAGAGGAACATGGTCCTGACAGTGAATTTAATACCTGTTTTTGTACATGCTACGGTACATTTCATTTTTTTATTATGCCCTCAGCATGGCTTGCATTTTAGCTGTATATAATCATTTCCTTTAGAACTTTGACGGGTTATTCTGTGATTATTGGGACTGAAACGGCTTGGTTTTTTATTGGCTTATCTGAAACATAATGGTGTTCTCCATGTTTATTTGCCATAAAAGTGCAAGAATGAAAACAAGCATTTTGGTGGTCTGACTGTTGACGTTTCCTTTGATCTGGTGGTTTAAATCAACGTCATTACCAACACGAAAGTCCAAAATTAGCGGAGAACTTTTGACTCAACAATCAATCTTGAAATCACAAAATTGCTAATTCTTTGAGGGTCTGATATGATACATGGCATTAGCTTCAGTGCTTTGGAAGCTTTGGCCACTGATTGCTGGCAGGTCTTACAAGCTCTAGTGTTTGCAACCCATCAAGCTGTTGGCTGCATTGTTTTATTCTGTTGTTGGCATATACAGGAAAATATTGATGCTGTTCTATCAATTCAACAAAACAGCTTAATGAAAAACTGGCATTGTTTCATTGTGCCATCTATGGCTTCATGGCATATGTGATGTTGCAGCCACTGCTAATTTTCAAATGCATATGTTTAGTCTATACACTGCAAATAAAGGGGGGGGCTTCAGTTGTCACAGCAGAGACTCTCATTGTAGATATTGCAGAACACATTGTGAAGAGGGATATTGGGGGACCCTATTTGATTTCATTAGAAAGCTAAATTAGATGAAAGTCTTGTTCTCAGAGGACACTTAGCAGTGCCTCTGGCAAATTGACAGGCATAATGCTGTTTGATTTGCAACCAAAACTGAACAGCTGACTGGCACTGAATATATTTCGCAGCCAGATTGTTTGATGAAACAGATGATACTCCACTTAGTGATAAAGAAAATACATGACAGTAAATCAGATTGGCACAATATTCTATGCGCATCGATGGTATTCCCTTTTTCAATGGTAATGCTATCAACAGGCATAGACCACACGATCAAACGTGGTGCAGCAATTATATATTTGATATGATAGTGATCATGTTTTTGAACAGCAACCTACCGGGTGTGTGTTATAGATCATGATATGTGACGATGGTATGATGCTGATACTATGCCTATAGGCCGGTATCACATTCTATCCATCTGAAAATGTGCAAATATTTACAATGTTGGTGTATCCATGGCAGGTTTAGTGACTTGGGAACTTTATACACATCCCAGACTATATTCATTTGTTTGATGTATGTCACAGTATCGCATGGCTGTTCACCCCTGTGGCCTATTACCAGTTGCATGTGCAGTAAGAAGGAGGATGAACATTTCTGCATGAATAATACAAATTCAATAAGCATTCTTTTACTTATCGTTGCATTGAAACGATTGTTGCACGAGCACAATATCGGTTTGATGTGGTACATTTTTAAACTAATGGCCCATACTATGCATAGTGGCCTTTTGATGAAGACAATTGTGCTTCTTCGCACAATTACAGATCCCGTTTGCCAACCCCTGCCCTACACACACATTTGTTTTCACATGGTGTCCTGGTCTGAGTGGCTGTCAGTGTCTTCTTTATTCATCCGTGGCTGACAATCATACTTTATAGCGAATGGAAAAGTGACGGCTAATTGATTTTACAGTGATACCGATGGAGAGACAATGAATGTGCCATCAATTCAATCCGCTATTTAATGGTTCCAATTTAGTCTGTAAATGCTCACTAAACTAATTTCACTAGGTGCAGCAATCTGAAAAGCTATCATATCTCTAATCTCCTCCTATATATTCATAAGGAAAAGGGAATTTAGCCAATTCCAAGGTGTGGAGATGATCTGTTAGTGCAGTGTAAATGTTTAGAACGCGGCAATTGAGTTCATTTATAAGGGTATGAAAAGTTTTATTGGCAGGGTCGGTGGAGTGGAACTGTTGGATAATAGGCAGTTACCGAGAAGTGTTTGAAGGCTATGAAGCATAGAGATGTAGGGAATAAAATGCCGGGACATACCGTAATCGGAAGCTAAACTGAAATTCTGAAACGGCACGGCTGTTAGATTCCCACTGATAAAAGGTTCAGTGGCAGAGGCCATTGCTATTCAACCATCTATTTATTTCCCTCTGTGTAAGCTCTTCAATTTTGGCCAAAAGTGGGAAGCAGTGAGCCGCATATGCCAATGTGGTGTGAGTTGGTGATGTGGATGCAATGGGCTCTATTTTTCCATCAGAGCGTCCCCCGAACCCAATCATCATCGGATATGGCTTTGACTTCGCAAAGAGGACAGGATGTTAATATGGCTATTCTCTCAATAAAGGGAAAAGACACAGTAGTCTTTTAAAGACGAGTTCATTCAATTCACAGCACAATTCAGTGCCCGTCAGTATGACCCCAATACATCTTTCATTCTGCTGTCGTTTCCCTTCTTTTTAGCCCCAACTCCCCATTTCTTTCTCCCTCTTGGCCTTACATGGACAAATACACACCAGACTGACTCTCTCTCTCTCTCTCTCTCTCTCTCTCTCTCTCTCTCTCTCTCTCTCTCTATTTTTCTCTTCCTCTCTCTCCAAGATCTTGCCTTTGTTGAGTCTTTACTGGAATTGTATTGCATTTATTTTATTTTTTTACGGTCAACAGCCTCACTGTTTATACATGCTGCGGATATATTGTAACCTGGATAGATTTCAGCAGGGACCTTTCTGATCACACCCTGTCACTATGGAGAGATCCCTTCCGCAGCCCCCCAGAGTGCGATGCTTTGCTCTACAAAGACCATTCCCACCCCGCTGCTGCTGTTTGTTTACCTGCAGTTTAGACATCCATTTAGGCTATTTGAGCAGTAACATGTACCAGTCTAAATAGATGGAATCAGGGTTGCTGAATTGGTGTTGTCTATTATCCAAATCAAGGAGTAAGATGAGATCCCTTGTTGAGAGATGAGTGCTTGTTTTTTTGTTTTTTTGTATATGTTAATGGTGTTGAGGAAATGTTGAACGATGTCTCAGTGGATGCGCGTGGCACGGCTAATGTTGGCAGTTAGTCTGGTGGAGAGTATTCCACTTTGGGATACACAGACGTGAGAGATGCTGGTGTCAGAGCTTGATGATTAGCTTACTGTGGTATTCCTGTAGGGGATGGTGGCCCTACTCTGCATGCTCCCACGAGGCAAAGATGTAAATATACTAGATATACTTATATTGTTACCATAGAGACAACACCTCAGACTGGTAAACCTTATTGAGCCCCTTAAACCTCTATGAAATATTGATGGAAGCCCTTTCTGGAAAGCATTTGTCACTGTTTCACAAGCTACATATATATATATATATTTTTTTTTTGCTTAATATATTTTCCTACCTTACCTGTTCCTTTCTAGCTTAACTATAACAACAGTAAATACAACACACCGTTATACAGCAGGTTACCAAATATTCTGTTTTAACTTAAAATGCACGTTAAGATATAGACTGCATTTGCAAAGTAATACGCTTAACCCAGAGTATTTTCAAGTTTAATGCATAATCCAGCACAACATCTTGTTGGATGCCTGTGGTAATTTCAGTGAGGTACAAAATTGTTTCTTTATTCATAAATTGAAATTGGAAGTTACTAGTCTCTTCCTTCTTTTCGAGGGACATGATTAAAATATATATTATGAGATCATCTCTTTAGTGTCTGTGTTGTGGGTTACATTTTTTTTATCTTGGCAGCCATAAATTCTGCTCTCTGAGGTAATTGCTTAAAATATGTTCATTGTCCCATTCTTTTCAGTCCCATCCAAGCAAATGTCTCCCATAGCTTTGATCTCAACCCAGATTTTTCAGACATCTAGACTGAATATCTACTATTGCACTTTTCTTTTTAGATTCCTGTTTTTTTGGGACAGTTGACTACTCCGATATTTATTACACAGGTTTATGTGAGCTAATATAACTTGGAAAGTGGCCGACAGTATGCTGATGAGAGAGATGGCACCATGACCTGAATTAGAGAGCTCTTGTGGCCAAATAAGGACGCTGCCACCGAGGCTGGGAAAATACCTCTGATCCCTGACAAACAAGCATCTTTGGCTGTGAGTTTGTTTGTGTTCGGTGGTGAAGCCATGTTTGGGCCAGGGTTAAACACAGGCCCTGAGTAGCCGGGGGAGCCCAGCTCAACACAGATAAGGGCGATCATGCTGAAAATTACTCATAGGTAAGACCCCTATCTCTGGATACCCAGCTAGATCAAGCATTATCAAGCCTAGTCCTGATCTGGATCTTAAAGACCAAACTACATGAACTCCCTCAACAGAGCGGTTATATAGTGGAGCAATGGATGCTTTGCTGCTTTTGAGATGGAAGGCTTACCTTTAGCCCGATGGACCCTGGGACTGAGAGAGAGAGAGGTCATATCCGTCTTACAGGTCCAACAATGTATTTATTTATTTAGTTCGCCAGGAATTTTAATTTTCCTTTTTTCGCAACACTGCCGCAAATGATACGGTTTTGTGATAATACAATGTTTGTTCAGTAAACAACTGGGATGGGATTTTGAGCTATGTTGAGATATAGTTTCAGTTGTCCTTATGCTATTGCATTTCAGATGGCAGGTATTGATTGAAGGCTCTTACTTTATATTATATCCTTCTGCTTTACTTGGAACACGTTGTACGCCAAAGCACCCGGCTCAGGTCATCTGAGTGTGTGGTGTGTTTAAGTGCGCAAACCTCATTTTCGAATGTATTTCAATAGCGGAGAAGAGATAACAATGTTTCCGTGAATCAAGAGTATTCCCTTTCGAAATCACATCATCCAAACCCCAACACACTTGACTCTGGATTAGAAGAACCAGATTAAAAAGCTCAATTTAATTAGAGTGAATGGATAGATCCACCACTTGAAAGAGCAATAAGTAAGGTCCCACTTATAGAGAGATATCTTCTGGCCCACTGAGGTCTATACACCTCAGGTAAAATTGAAGATGTAATCTTTCCAGTGCAAGAATAAACTCCTCTGACTGCCTGCTAGGGACACATAGCCTCATGATGTGTCCCGCTTTCCAATCACAGGCTGAAGCCTTGTAGCCTTAATGTAGATCAATTATAGGGCAGAGGAGTCACTGTCACATATGATTCACAATATCAATTTCATGCTCTTGGAAAGTGTTCCCTCTTTTTACATCTGCTAACCAATCGGAAGGCAACTTGTCAACGTGAAAGACAATTTAATGGTGTGACAGTTAACCAGCGAGCGCAATGTAGAGGAGATTTTCCCAACAGTCTCTGTCTGTCATGGCCTGATATTTATTTATTTGCTGCATGGCCCTGCACAAATAAAAATGTCACATCTCATTTACACATCCCGCCCTTTTGTGATGCAAAGGTTCGCTTTAAATGCTAACTGTGGGGACTGCTGGGGCTGATCAAGACCCCTTGAAGCGTGCTCAAATAATACTGTGGATGTTTAGAGAAGGACGGCAAAAATATAGTAGTGGTGAGCGTCCCCAAATCTTCTGTTAGAACAAATATCCCCAAAAATAAAAAATACTTTTTTAACAAAACCCTCATGGCTGTTTTTATCATTCAGCAGCATCAGCATCTATCACAGGCTTGGTGCTGCGATGCTTGAAGGGCAAAGGAACTTTGAGGTAGGATCCATATGAGTGTTACTAGTCACTTGTTTGGATAAACACTGGCTTAGTGTTAAATGACAAGCTGGCTTGGCTGTCAAAACCCGTGTGACAGCAATACTTTCCCTATCACACATATCAGGCATTATCTCGACAGAGCCACTGAGCAGCAACAAGACGTCAAAAGTATCCCACAGTGTTCAGTGTGCTCACAGAATCACATAGACAAAGACTGACAGGCTGATTTACATGTACTCGTATGAGGCCAAGCAGTGGTGCTCTCAAGAAAAGGACAAGACCTCATCCTTGGAGGCAAAGGTTTTTGAAAATAAACATGCAGCAGTGCCAAAGCCATTTCACAATCTGAAAGGCGACAGTCCACTAATCTATGAATAGGGCACCCAGGAACCCCAGTGACAAATGTTATCTCGGCGTGGCATAGAGGGTTCAAACCCATTCAGCAACCCCCCCACCCCACTCACAGGCCACTGCTAAGATTATGTCACCATAATCCCCAAGCAGGCTTTTTGTTGCCTAGATGGGCAGGTGATTCTATGTGTGAGCAAAACAGCACTGCGAGGGCAGCAAGGAGAAATTATTATTTATTCTTGGCATGACAATAGAGGTTTGGACAAGTCAGAGTGTTGTCATATTGTATGTACACATTTTGAGGTTTGGGGGAGATGTAATTCCGAAAGGCGTAGAAATACTGTCGGAGGTGGATTATGTTTTCATATCGGGTGCAGTGCGTGCCCTACCTTTTACATGTGGCAGTGGGGGGAAAGGAAACTCATGTTTCTGAGTTGATTGATAAAGTCTGTGTCTCGTCTTTCTTTTTTGCATTGCGGCCATATTGTAGTAAACAAGCAAATGGAGACACGTCGGTGTGGAAGAGGTCATGCTGCATCTCTGATCCCAGAGGAGGCACAACTTCCTGTTAGTAGGCCGTTCTAATTGATTTGCTAAAGTCGAGCATTGATAACTTAAAAGCCGCTGATCTTTATGCCCACCGCCGATGCCTGGTCTTCTCACTCTCCGGAGCAGTGTGGGAAATTCCCTGGTTCTCTCGTACGTACGCATTCCAAATGTGGGAATATAGCAAACATACTCATACTCAAACAATAACTTCATATGATTGAATTGGGCTTGTATTGCTTTTGTTTTAAATGATGACGCAGCCTCGGACGAGGTCACACGCAGGGTTGCGATTCATTGCAAAGTAATTGAAGTTCCTTCATTTGGAGGAGGTTTGGGGAATTAATCGCCGGACGCTCAAGGACACACAACCAAGATGTCCAGAAATTAGACAGGATTAATTGAAACTCTTAATTACTTTCTAAGGGCATAAACATCTCAATATCAATTAAAATGTGTTTCCACTGCACTTAGAGGATATGAGGTGCAGCAGTTAATTAGATGTGGAGACTGACGGGTGAGCTCACTGGTTTTCGATGTAAGCCCTTCGATTGAACTACCATGATTTAAGGGCATTAATAATGCATGGTGAGGCTTTACTCTCCCACTTTTTTTTGGCGCATTTTACCTGTTATGTGTAAATGTTCCGAGTCACCAATTCAAAGTTGAACAAAGTTGAAGGTTAGATAGATAACGCAAAGTGGCGCGTATTCTGGTTATAATTCAAGTTTCTTAAATTATAGAGTGCATATTAAGCAGAGTTATGTGACTGGGGCCAACGGGGGAATAATATCCTCCAGCCGCTTCGCTAGTGCTATGCGGTTGAGTGAGCAGATAAAAGCTTGGGTAAAAATGACTAGTGGATGAGGAAATGTTTTTGGAGGTGTAACAGTGATTGTTATTCAAGGCAGTGTGGCCTTGAGGCCTGTCTGTCATCTCACTGAATTTCACACTCCTCCTACTTATTTTGTATTTATTTTGTGTGAGTATTTATTCATTTATCTATCGTTTTTCTTAATTCCAGTTGATCTTTTGGGAAATGTTCAAGGCCCTTTGTTTCACTGTATGTTATTTCCCCCCACTTGCTTTTCCGCCTCCGCTGAGAAAGGGGACCAGTCAGGAACCGTTTAACCATGGGAAAGCAGGAGGGCCCCTGTAAACTGATATTTCTGAACCAATCTAGGTAGTGTATTCGAATTGCAGAGTAACAAATGGACAGTGGAAGGGGTTTGTAATGGTGATTAGAGTCTGAAATTGGTTCAGATTTACAGTGTCAGTCAGAGATGGAGGGAGAGGAATAAGCAGTCTAAGCGGTCTAATGGATCCATCAGCTTGCTTCGACTGCTCAGTGGGCCGAGTGGGGTCACCAGCCATCCGCAGGCACCACAAAAGCACTTCAATTTTGTTAGGAAATGTATCAATTTAACTGACTCGAGCGGCACACTGGAAACCTAATGAATCTGGACTCAATTTTCCAGCACACTGCCTCTATGAACCGGAGGAAACAATGTTGGCGGCGAAGGGGTGAAGTCGGCCCGTCGTGATTGGCTGCCTCGGACTTCCCCGGCCCTCGGCACGACCAGTCAGGAAAACAGGGGCAGGCCACCGTTTACCGTGGCGATAGCGGCGGCGGCGACTGCTGTCACTCATCTAACAATCACGTCATTAAAGGTAAATTGGCTTCTATTTCAGCGGGATGATAATGCTAATTGAGTGGCAAAACATAATACCAGGAACTGTTGTGTGGCGTGAAGGGGAGGAGGGGGACAGATTAAATGGCCACACAATAGTGGGCGTCAGGCACGGCAGATGTTGCTTTGTGCCGGGGACAGCATTGACATATCTCTTGCTTGTCAGGCCCGGGCTTTAGGAGAGACTTACAGGACAGGGGACCAGATGGCCTCATACAGAGTCTGAATGAAGCGGTTAAACAGCGGCGCTGTTTAAAGACAACCCCGAGCAACAAGAACATGGTTCTACTTGGTCAATAAAAGAGAGAGCGGGGCCCCTTTGTGGACCCGGCTACCGCGAGCCGGGCCCTGACGGGAGGCCAATGGAGGGACCCTGGTCAGTGGCCGGGTGTCTGTTCAGCCGGTGACCCTGCCTTTTGCCCGGAGCTGTCAGCCAGCTTTGTCCTGG
>OMOT01059228.1:1176-20126 GCA_900312575.1 Acanthochaenus luetkenii | reverse complement strand
GGGAAACCGGGAGGCGGCTCGTAGCGGAGGTCATGGAATATTGTTAAGTGGCTTGTATTCTCTTCACGGGGGTTTAGCCCTTTGATAGATAGGATCTAATGTTGCATAAGTAGATTCACTAATTCAGCCGACACTCATTTGGGAGGATTACGTTGGCTCTCGGTTAGTCGCACGCCTCGGACGTACGTCAAGTGCGTCGGTGGTTTGCGACGTGTAGGAATACGCACGATCTTTGCACTTTATTCCTACAGAGCACAATGTAGCGCTTGCTGTCGGGCTGTTGTGGAGTTGAGCGGCTGCCCCTCCACTTGACCTCACCATTACGGTGAGCGCTGATCTCATTTGACAAGGCCGGCTGGAGCAGCCTTCGGTGTCTGACAAGGCTTTGGTGAAGATCCTCCTCCATGCAGCGTTAATAGGGAATGGAATGAAAGTGAATGTCCAATTGTAATCAGTGAGCATCAGATCCATGGGCGTAGATTGTAGTTACGTGCTCTTTCATCTGGAAGGAAAGAAATTAGAGCTTGTTGTAATCAACTGAATGCCGAGGTGATTCAGGGAATTGTTTGTTTGTTTGTTTGTTTGTTTGTTTCAATTAAAACATTTTCATCTGCAATTCCTGACTCATATCTAAAGCATTATTTTCCACCACATAACACAATGGCTTATTGGATCTAGTCAAACTATGATGGCTGCTGGTTGTCTTTAAAACTAAATGAACAAAGATGTTCCATAAATGTTGACACTTGAAACTCCAGTGCAAATCTAGGCGATTTATCTTTGAATTGTCTTTGGCAGTTTATTATTCAGTCAATGTTTCCCCTGTTGTATTTGACTTTTGTTATTTATAAAGACTGTTACTGCACAAATCACACTGAGGCTGCTTCTAAAATATCATGGTTTGGACTATATACAATCTGGTTTGATACAAGGAATGGATAGATTACTCATGATCTTACCAAACCCGGGGCGTCATATGGGATTTCCTGACATTTCGCTGTCTTTTCTGTTTTTCCTCAATGAGAACAGAACCCGAGCTTTGTTTATTTCTGCGGGGACAAACATAACCAAGCCGATAGAGTTGTGTTGAAGCCCCATGGAAAAGAGACCTTAGAGATGTTATTTTACAGGTTCGCAGTGACTATTTTATTTTTTTCTCTCCTGTCCATCCCCTAGGTGTTTGACTGTGAGACATTTAATCGAGGGACTAGCGGTTTCATATCAGTAACAAAAATCAAATAATGCAAGATGATTTACTCCCCCTAGCAACTAGGGAGTATACTCTTAGCAACCAGCCAAGCCCCGGGCTTCGGTGTAATCAGCTTGAAAATATTTCAATTATTGTGTTGATTTTAGTGGATTTGAGAGGCGGCCGGTGTGTGCCTTAGTACATTCAGCCCATGACCTGCAGAGGAAGGCATTGATTTAAACAGGTGTCAGAAAGGAAACATTGAGGCAATTTAAATGGGAATAGGATAGCAAAGTCATTGAGCATTGTTCAGTGCATGTGTGACATCCACCCGACGCTGCCAAATCAATGCGGCTCAACTGAACTAAAAAAATCTACCTAGAGGAATCATCCATCTGCCATGGACCACTGGAGCAAAAGGATTGCTTTTCTTTTCCCTGTGTATCCTTGTCTTTTCCATTGATTATACAAACTAAAACAAGACTCTTTTGCACGTTAAAATGATTGAAAACCTACTGATTCTGAACGAGTTCCAGCAGATATTATATAGGGTGTGAAACCTTGTTATCCCTGTTATTAGTCAGCATTCCGAGTAATATTTGGGTTAAGGGTTGTAGTCATCCAGTCTTTTCAGAGTAAACTGAACAATGGTCAAACACAGCCTTAAAAATGATGTATCTCTTTTTGGGATATGACTGTTAAAATTATCATGTAGAGAATTGGTCACTTCATTTATATTTTAACATGTCACACAACTAAAATGTGCAAACTATAACACATCTAGTTAGCTCAGGAGATCCACTGCTGGGTAACTGCCAGCCATAGATTGGTGCCTGACATTTTTTATAAATGTATATTGGGATCCAGTCTCAGTCCATGTATCTTTGTGATATGATATCTTTATGATAAATCCAACCCAATCCAGTCCTCAAAAGCATTTGTCTAAGGCAAATATTACAACTTTAAGCCTATATTATGAATCTAACATTCGTCTGCTTGGCTGCTCCCAAGGTGGTGGAGTACAGGGCTTTGAATGATGTATCAAAATGTCAAAGATAGGATGGTTAGCGAAAGACAAAATACTACTGTCCTGGGCTGCGTTTCCCAAAAGCAACTAAAATATGCACACAATGTTTATAACCAACAATATTTTTTATTTTTTTAAGACATAATATGCAGGCTATAACTTTCAGGGCACAATTCAGGGCTGTTTAAAAGAAACTTTGAATGACTTGACGAGTCCACGGCTTACTCAATATTATGTTTTACCTGGTATGTGAATACAATGGTGTCATATCGTCACTTCCTCTGTTTCTTCGCAGTTGCCTTTATTTTTTAATTGTAACATATCATAGTATCCTACACGGCACAACACTCAGGGCAGAAGTGTGAAGAGATGGAACACAACCAAAGATGCACTTAAGGTTCAACATTCTTACCTTAACGCGCGTAAGAATAGATTCTTACAATACAAGGTTTCCTACGAGCGATTTGAAGAAGGTTTGTAGATCCACAAACCTTCTTCAAACCTTCGTAAGCACGAAGAGCGATCGTTATTGGGAAACGCAGCCCTGGATGGCACCTCCAGGTCTCCAACTTAAATATTACTCCCAGCCTAGATGAAGCGGAGGCTAGGGATGCAATACCTTTCTCTTGCTGATTCATCGTTTGGTGAAAAGTGTCCGTATTTCAGAGTGAATCATTGCCAGGCCTGTACTCATCTTAAATCAGCGTGGAACTCCAATGGAGTCCTATTGTGTCATGAGCTCCATCTTTACAGCACGTCACCCTCGTTTTGCTCTCCCTAGTTCAGCAACGCATGATGTGGTTATTGGCTATTTTAATCTTAGAGGGGTCTTGATTTATATAACAGAAATGATTCTGGTGTCTTATACTGACTTTATACAGCAATTCAATATGTTGTACTTGTTTCGTGTTGCCTCGGAATTGCTTGGATTTACTGGTTGAATAACAAAGCTTTCAATGTGTAGGTGTTATGTGTTATTTTGTGTGTGTGTGTGTGTGTGTGTGTGCACGTGTGTGTTTTTAGGACTGAAACATAATTTAGCTTCATTTGGAGATGAAGAAACACTAGTTCAAAGTTCAACATTTATTGAAAATGCATTTCTTTGAATCGTTTATCCTTTAGTCTATCCCATACAACCCCTCCCTGTATTTGGTTGCCTCATAGTGGAGAAACACTACTTACTGTAGGCAACTAAAACAATTTTTATTGGTGGGGAGAGGCTCGTAATCTGGGGCACCAGTGGGGTGCAAGGTGGGTATTTTCATGGGACCCCAAGGTGGAGGGCACCCTTCACAGAGGAGAGGCGATACTGTACTGTTGCATACATTGGGGTGGGGGGTCCAGTGTGACATCTTGTCTGGGGGCCAGAATTTCTAGCAGCAACCCTGCTTGTAAAGCCTCGTAAGATCCTTTGCCTTCACTCATATGAAGATAAAAATCACTCCCAGACACTGCATGTTTGAAAAAAATAAAATAAAGGATTATGGCAAAGGTTATTTTCTATAGCAACCCTGGACAGTTGGCCTGATGTTGATCTACTGCTTAATAAGTTAATATTGTGTGATGTATTTTTGAACACCACATAAAATCAAGTATGTCTACAATCATATAACAAATATGCCATACAATTAGTCATCTCTCTCAACGGAATCGTCCGTGAAATAAAAGCCCCGTCACAGTAATGTGCATTTGGTTGCTCAAAAAAGAAAAACTAGCGTCAACGGAAACTTAAATTGCTGTGAAAGATCATGATTGAATGGGGGAAGTGCTTTCCAAACTATATACAGCAGGACTTCAACAAAGATGTAATGCTGCAGATCCTCATTTTCATTTTTTCTTTTGACAGCGTCTTTGGTGAGCCTTGCCGATCTTTGTCCATTCCGCCACGGTGGCTATCGCTGCTCACGCCAACTACCCAGTTCTTCTTCTATTCGTTCAAAACACATCGCTGTTGCTGCTGCCGGAAACATCAAACGCATCACTTCCTAGGTGCGCCAGAGGATTCTTCCCAGGCAAGACCTACCTGACACCAGGTGTTCAGCAAATGTAAAAGCTTTCATGAACTGGCTATAGGTCGAATCACGTTTATGTTTATCTTCCCCCAATTTTTTTTGACAAATGTTGTGGAAGTCTGAGTCTTTTAAAAATGTTGCAGTTTACAATGAAAGTAACTGTGAGATACTATTGTTGAAAATGGGAACCTCCCCTCCATATAACCATTCTCACAGTGGAAAAGGGGCGTGCTCTTTACTGAGACCGTGACTCAATGGATAGTGTATAGAGTAATATCAACTGAAAGTAGTATTTTTTCCATCTTCAGGCTCAAATATGTACAGCCTCTATAGATATACAGTCTATTCTACGGTCTCAAAAATATCAAGTTGGGAAAGGTGCTAATGTGTGCGATCACATTAATCGTCTGACAGGATCTCACGTTCAGCAGTTAGTCCATTATGATTTTCACTGAAGTGAGGTCTAGGTGTCAGGTGTCATAATTTAATTGTGTTGTTTTCTACTTCTCTGGGATACTTTAGGGACTGCAAAGCAGAATAATGTGGCGGAGTCTACATCTGCGCCCGCTCTCTTGCTCTCGTTCCCTCCTTTTCCATTGGAGACACTGGGGTTTCACATCACTTTTCACTTGAATCTTGACCTTAGTAGATGAACCACTGATAAAGACGAGAATCATTATCTGCCCAGAGAAATTCATGGGAATAATTTCCTCAGCTCATTATTCTATTCTATTCATTAATGGGAACGTGTTTTTGTAGTTGAGGGTATCTTGAATATGCAGACGATCCCATAAGATCTATGACAGAACAAGCTGCTGTCAGAACTTGTGCGCTGCGTTGTCAATTAGTAAAATACTCTGCCTTTAACGGTACTAAGCAATTACATTTACCAGGTGATTCATATCACAAATTCCATTAATTTGACACAACTTGTGATTTTGTTTGGAATAGAATCAGCAGGTTTCTGTACTAAAGCAATATACGCTGAAAATAGCTTGGAACATGACCATGTTCTCCTCTGAGAACTCGATCTGATTAATTTGCCAAATTGCATCATCTAGTTTTATGCTTGTCCCATGAGGAATGCTTTCACCAATTACAGAATAAAAACAATTATTTCCCAATAACCTTGCAGACTAACAAAACTCTGTCTCAACCTTTAATCCCCACAGATTATGTTTTCCAGCTATGCATTTTGCTTATAGCGAGACACTGCTGCGCCCTCACAAAGAAACATAGAACACATGGAAACAATAACCATATTATTATTTGTTGTCTTAGACTACCATCTCTGAGATCCACAACTAAGAAAGCAGAGGAGTTTTTTTTTTTTCTGTGGTAACTTGAGAAGCTCGATGTCTTTTATCCACTCCTGGTCTAACTCCACAGATCATGACTGAAAGCATCTTCAAATCCTGGGCCCCAACTGGGCTTGGCACCATGTCTGCCTGCTCCAAGGAGAACCTTCCGCTGTACCGAGAAGGTCACCGACTACCTTCCGTCAAGGACAAAGTCACCTTCCTCTGGAGCCGAATCGAGTCCTCTGAGGCACCGTGTGGAAGTAGGTCACCTCAACTCTTTGCTGCAAGTTGTACTGTTATGTTACGGCTGTAGTCTCTCGCCCAACGTGTTACTTTCCCAGTATTTGGCTTGTCTAGTGTATCTACTGCTCTGGCCAAAAGAAGAAGAAGAAGCATTTGTGAAACACAGCAGCGACTCAGCAGCTACAGGTGTTGCTACAGATGGATTGAGCTACACATGTTTGCTTTTGCGCGCAACACTTTTCTTGTCTATGTTTAGACTCGTTGCTGTTTTGTCAGGTGAGGAAAAACAGATTTAAATATATCCACGAGGATCATATTACCATTCATGAATACGGATATGCTGTACACGTTTCATCAAGCTCAGGCACCTCTACGTAATGGATGGAAATCTCTTTGAACAGGAGCGTTAATAGCGGCACAGAAGCAATCACGACCATTTATTAGGTCTCACGATGGATTGTCTACATTTTGAATAGACCTCCAATAACAGGTTTGTAAACTAAATCACTCTACAAGGAATGTGTTCACCTACAGGGTTGTGTACAGATGACGGATTTCACAAAAATGGTTATACATCTTGGTTGGTCAGGGCTACCATGTAGTTGCAAAGTCGCGGTTTTGTTTCTGGCACTTGACCGTCTCTCTGAACCTTCTCTGCTGGCCTAATAACCCTCAGAATCAAGAAACAATACTGCATTTTGCATAATTTGTTAGAATCAGTCTAAACTCATGTTGGTTTTCTCTCGCTTTTAGAGCGCCTGTTGTTAACATACCATGCAACAAGAAGTGGTTGGTTGAAGACACGATGGCGTCCTCCTTGAGTGTGCACAGAAAGGATAGATGTGAAAAATGGACACTCGAAAGTTTGATTTTGTTGTTGAAATCCTCTTTTGTCCTACTGTGCAAGCGTCATTCTCCCCATCCATGTGATTCGTGCCAGTGCTGCCTCTAGCACTCGCACACCAAATTTCAGAATTATTATATGGTATTCTATAATATTCTTTATCTTGTTTGGTAGGTGAATGGGTAGAAACAGTTAGGTTAACAGTGACTGTATTCATATTTGGTGACATGTTGTGGTGGATGTCTCTTTTTGAGGTGGACTTCTTTAAACATGCCTTTGCTCACTAATACTGGGGATCACTATTCCTTGTGACCACCATCACCAACATCCTCAAATGGCACGGCAACTACCAGGACGATCCCCTAGGCCTCCACTCTCGACCTCGTGGCACATGGTTGTGAACTAGTGGGCTAGAAGATGTTCCTCCTATGAGTCACCGCTGAGCAGCCCTCCATCGAAAAACAGTATGACACCAGAGCGGAGAAAGATTGTTGCCCACCCAGACCTGATCTGTCCAAAAACGTTTTCTCTGGGAAATGGTAGCTGGTCCTTTAAGACCAAGACCACACGTTACCTCAACAGTTTCTCCCCGAGAGCAGTCACCCTGTTTCACAAGCCCTGCTAAGATTCATCCCCACAAACCCTGACAATCTCTGGACTTTTCATTACACAATAGAACTGTCTGTAAATCGGAACACTGATAATACTCCTATTGTCAAGAATTCCACCGGGTCACTGGCATTGTGGTTTAAAATACTAGACTGAGGCTTTGTGAGTTTAAATCCCAGTCACTTAACAGCATACCACTCAACATCATCAAGTGTCTTACTGTAGGAGTATGGACTGCCTGAGGAAAACCACATCTTTGAATGTAACTGATCAAGAGACAAGAATAACATAATAATACAGTAATAAAGTATTGATTGTTGAAGAGGACTTTGTCTTGCTACACCAGCATATCTAGAAATAATTCAATTGTATTCACTCCTGTCATATTTTAGCTTAACCACGTCAAACGACCAACATAATATGATGAACAAATTATAGTGTAGATACTCCACGGGAATTACCACAGTTATTTTCCCTCCACTGAAGAATAAAAGTCTGTTTTGGTTGGGATGCAGAACAGTGGGGTTTCTTAAAGGATCATTTACGCCTGTATGACGGGGTGGACAGCAGTTTCAGGGACACACGAAACTTTATTTTGAAAAATGCAACGTACATGAGAAAAAGTCTTTACGTTTTAGAAAATTGTATAATTTACAGTTGGGTGAGCAGCACATGGGACATGGCAATATCAAATTTAATAAAATAGCCTAAAATGTGTATAATTAATCTTGCAGCTCACTTCATTATATTGATATGTTCATAAAAGGTTATCAGTTACCTTTTGAAACTGAAATATTGAATATACGTTGAAGCAATGATGGTGGTGGATGTTTTAGCACCATGGATTGTTCATTTCCAACTTTGATCAACTGTTCACTACACTCAGCATAGGTGAAACATTTCAAAGCGAAACCATACCATCTGACTATGAACCCTTTTTGGACCCTTATGTGTTGTGTGTGGAGAAAAGATCAGATATATACTGTTTGCCTTTCCAGAAGGGGAGAAGGTAAATCTATGTATTTCCCTCAACTGCCTTTACATCTGGCTTAAGAAGCTGTAGGTGGTACTTTAGTTATTTCTTCCCTTCCTTAGTCACTTATTTTGAAAGCCTTGGCTACTCATCGATAGCAGAGAAATGAATGTTATGTCTTAAAATGGTCCTTCCTCAGGTCCTCCTCAAACTGTCAATATTGGGTTGGGAAGCAGCGATCCTCAGCCATCTCCAGTGCTGTTGATGGATATGCTCACACCTCCAAGAGGTAAACAGCATTGATTCTGTCCCACTATCACCTCTAATTTGCTTCTAGCCTCTGCACAATAAGCTCCTTTATGACTAATCACACCCGTTTACTGGACCGATACAAGGCATTTTTATTTCCAGAAGTGTGCCTTAAGCTCTCAGACACACTGTCAGTATTGAAATGTTTCTGGGCTGTCACATCTCCTCACTTTCTTTGCTCTAATGTGATCGATTGGACCAGCTGCAGAGCCATAACATGCTCCTCTGCAGGACACTTTGATAGTAACATTTCAGGCCCACTTGAACCCTATTTCCCCATTAAATGAAAAACTGGACCTCAAGTGGATCTCTGAGTCTGGTCCATCCCTCAGCTTACAAGTACGATAATGACCGAAATTGTACATGTCAGTACTACCAGAGAGCCCAAGGATTAAATAATGTGCATGTAATAGTGAGATCTGAGGTCTTGGCCTTGATGTGCTAAGAACATTTGCAATACTACTTTAATGGCGAAAGGAAAGAGCTGGGTCTGAGAGTCTTGCCTTGGAGGACATGTCAGGCCTTTCATGGCAACCATTTTTAATTGCAACCAAAAATGTCTATTAGTGAAGTCCTTTAGGCAGATCTTGCATCCATAATAAAGGTTAGTTTAGGAGTATAGAGAATACATAAAAGGTAAGATTTTGTCAATATACTGTATTTCACATAGATGATGATGAATATTATTATTATCATCATTATTATTAGTAGTAGTAGTAGTAGTAGTATTATGAATTTTCCCTAGGGGATCAATAAAGTGCAATCTAATCTAATCTAATTATTATTATTATTACAAGTAGTCGATTTGTTTTTTTCTTCCTATTTTGAACTTGCAATTTACATTTTTGCAATTTTCAATAAAATACAACCATATGTAAGGTTACTTTGTCACATACAAAGCCATATACAAACTGGAATCTTTAATCTGGAAGCAAGGTGTATTTTGTGTTGTGATATTCATCCACTTCACATGATTCCTTCCGTTGTAATTTATGCCATATGTAATGTAAATTCATAAATCGTTTCTTACAATAATTCCCTATTCAGTGTTTGAATATACAGCTCCAGAGTATGAGCATACATTCACCAGATATATATAGTATTCCATCCCTCAATCCTGATGAAGAGTGAAATAAACCCATATACTTGATCAATCCCTCTAATTTGCACATTTTGTGCTCAAATCCAATATATCACAACAGAAGATGTTTGAAGCATTTTTCTTTAGATTTGAATGGGAAATGTCTCTATATTTTCAATATTGCAAATATCAGGAAATACAATCTAATTATAAATCCACATTTTAAAGTGTTATTTGTGCATTTTAATGAATTTTCAATTAAATGTCTTACTCTGATTACACCCATGTAGGCCTATTCGAAAAACACAAACGCAAGAGGGCATTAGGTCCCACACTGATCAGTGGTAGCAGATGGCCCATGGGGCATGTTTGTCAGATTTAAGACATATAAAGAACTGACACACACAAATACATTTGGACAGTGTTGCTTTAACATCTGAGAACACTATTTAACTCATCCCATCTCAGGAAGTGTTCACACTTCACACTTCATTAACCTCTAGGGCACGGATTCCCTGGGAAGTCAAGGAAAGAAAATGCTTGTCTTTTTCATATAAATCACCACCAAGCGGTAAGTCCTCAATGACAACATTTACATGCATACTGTATTCCAGATAATAACTGATATTCCGGTTAAGGTCCTATTCAGGACACGCTGGTTATATGCATCTTCACATCTCGATCACAAATGCCCATGTACATATGCAATACATTACCATGGAAACCACATTTGCACTAATCGTAAAAACCAACAATAACTGGGATAAATCAAAGTTGACTTGTCTCAGTATCCCATATTATATTGACTTATGCCAGCTACCATAGAGTGTGTTTACATGCCAGCATTCTAAAACTAATATCCTGATTAAAGCCAAATTCAGGATAAGTTATTTATATGCATCTTCATATCGTGTTTACAAATATCCCTGTTGTACATGAATGCGCAGAATATTCTGAATTTTACCATGGAGACAGAATTTTCACAGACTGCAAAATGCAACAGTAAATGGGATTGGGTGTTTACATGTCTCAGTAGCCCAGCAAGTATCAGCATATCCCAACTATCACATTTGGGTTTCTCATATATAGAATATAAGCGTATCCATGTTACTGTATACAGCATATGGGTGTTTACATGTGCCAACTCATGAGCGGAATAATATGAGTATCCCGAATATTAAATGGTGTGCATCTGAACATACTTATTGTGGCATTGGCATATGGTGGAGTCTCCCAGTCTTAAGGGCTTTACTTAAAGCATGGGGGGAACCTAAGCCTTTAAACCATCCAAATACTCCCTCAGAAATGTGTGACAAGACTATCATCAGGATAGGAATGAGATTATCCTTGCAATTTATCTCTACATGTATCAAGCAATTTGTTTTGTTAGCAAACTTAATAAGAACTTGCGCTTAATGGTCAAAAATGTGACAAATAAATGGTCATGTGTTTTGAGTGCGCATACTTTCCTCATGGAGTTAGGAAATGTAAACCACTTATGAGATTGTGCCTTAGGACAAGGATTCATATCCATAAAACCCTTATACTGGTGAGTTGTGTGACAAATATATAATGGTTTATTAAAGCTCTATGTGATAACTTGGTACGTCAGAGGCTACTCTGGTCAGAATTTGCAACTGCACTCTGCCGGATTTACTGCCGTCGCACTTTTAATGACGTCAGACAACAAACAAGAGTGTGCTGCTGTGTCCTGCTGGAATAGTAACAACGTAATAAATTGAATGGTATCAAGCGTAATGGTAACAAGTGTAATGGTATCAAGCGTAATGGTAACAAGTGTAATGGTAACGACGTTATTTTTTATCATTTGTGTATCTTATAGACCTCCTTTACATGAGAAGAGAAAGCAGAACTCGCTTCAGCAGCTTTGTCTATGGTGGTGATGGTAGCGTCTACTAACATAGCACCCGGGGGTTACGTAAAATAGATCACTTCCCGTGCGACAATACTGTTTCCCGCCAGTATAACTCTCCAGTACACCGCCACTCAGAATTGGCAGTTCCAGAGGGTCTCATGTTACATTGATGGTTTCGTTGGAGCTTGAAAAGGCCAACTCCAACGCCAACTTTGTATACCTAGCTGGGTTGACCTAGGGGGTAGGTGTTAGCCAGAGATGCTAGTGAAAATAACACGCTAACCAGCCTCAAAAATGTATGAAGAGAGAGAGAGAGAGAGCATGTGTTGGGTTAAGGGCCATGAACTATCAACTAAGCCAACAAAATTGACTTGACAAACGTTTGCAAATCATTTCTTGGATGGTCCATCACATGGGCAACTTGTAGACTTCAGAAATGTTTTTTTTTTTGGTTAGCTTTGGGAAATATGAAACTTGACAATACATCTGAATGGATACTGCAATAAATAAAGTATTGTCGAAGATGTGTTTCCTTTTTCACTTATCCCCATTTCTAGATTTGCACCAGGTGGGGTTGATAACAAGACAAGTCTTAAAGCATGTGTTGAACATGAATAAAGTTTATATGTTACTTACTGAAGCCAGTATAAAAGGCCAGTACTACGTGGTCCCTGGTTGCATACCATCTTCCCTCCAAAAATTATTTTAGCCATGGCAAAGCTGGCTACACACAACATCAAAAGTGCTAATTTCAGCATAGCGCATAGCATATCACAAAGCATCTGAAGTAGCTTCATAGTTAGCCATAGTGGCTGGTGCTTTACTATAGCATACCTTTTCTCCCATTTGAGGTTCTTCCTCCGAATGCATTTCAATGGTTACCTCCGCAAACGGAATTGGTGGAAGGTTATGTTTTCACCTTGCTTGTGATTCTGTGCATCCGTCTGTCTGTCTGTCCACATGTCTTTCTGTCTGTTAGCAGGATATCTAAAAATGTTATGAGCGGATTTGTACTAAACTTTGAAGAAAAGTAGATCATGGACCAACTTAGAACTAACTGATTAACTTTCCACGACCACTATATATCAGCAGGGGATGCCGAATGGTAGTGAGTGAAACAAAGCGTCACGGCGCACCGGAGATTTCTGCATTTCGAAAACACATAGCCCTACACACAGTGATACTAATCTACAGACCTGCATTGTGTTATAGCGTGCGGATTCCAAACGTCTCCTCCGTGGTGGCTCAAACTTTCTTTGACATTAATATCATGACGACAATCCCATTACAGTTCCAATAAAGCCCTTAGTTATCCCAAAATGCAGCTTTAGGGAGCTGGGAGCTACAGCTAACGTGGCCTCGCTGATGACGTTTCCTCTACGCTGCCGCACGCACAGGTCACGTAGCCCTTGAGAATAAAGGTTCCTCTGCAATATACCAAAACCTGTCAGAGAAAGGGACTAGGCACAATAATTTGCGGGTTAAGAAATCACATCCCGCTGTGATTTCCCTTATTTTGCTATATGGGGAAACTGTATAAGTTGAAACCTATACTTTATGGATGGCTACCTCTTCACTAGATGTTTCTGTTGAATCTCTGCTCTAATTAGCTAGCCTACTTTTGTGAAAATGTGATGTCATTGTCATAGGCCACCATAATTCTCCACCTCTGCATGTGGCACTTGTACAGCAAGTCCTCATACTTAGCCTTCTTCCTCTTGTTGGACTCCTCCATCTGATCTTCCCAGGGAACAGTCACCTCAAGCATGACCATTTTGGGTGGTGCTTCAAACAGCAGCACAATGTGGTCACTATGATGGGTTCTGAGAATTTGAGCAACCTTCCACTGCCAGTCTTGTGCTGTTCTCAGAAGCCCAGACGACACTCTCGTCTGGGACTGTCTTCTCCCCGACTTTGATCAAAACAATGGCTTGCCTCGCTGGATTGCCTTGGGTGATGCCTCTGCAGATGTGCCTGCTACAGCCTTCAGGACCTGGTTTTGGCACAAAAGATAGTGTCCCTCTCCCAACGCTTTCAGGCAACAGCTGAGGATGTGCTCCAGGGTTTCCTCTACTGAGGCACAGGCGGTGGTGTTTCACCTTGGTCCAGCAGGATAGGTTCAAAGAAATCATTGGCTCATTGAATCACTGCAATCTTGTATTGCAGTATTTTTCTTGCTTGGTTGACCATGAACTCCACATTTGTGTTGCTGATGGGGAGCTTTAGCTTGTTCTTCTGCCCATACAAAGCAATGCTGCTCAAGCTTTGTGATAGGCCCAGCCACTTGTAGGTGTACTGGTGGATCTTCCTCTCAAAGCCTTCAACAGAAGACAATGGATTTTCATGGACAAGTGAAGACCACAGGATTGGGAGCCAGGCTGGTAGAGGTTTGGGTTGTGTAGTTACCTTGCCATGATGTAACTCCAAATATTGATGAGATATATTCAAAAGTTGCTCCGTTGATGAAAACTTGATCATCCAAAATAGGGTTTATTTCTCTCCCCATAGACTTACATAGCGCGTAGAAACAGGTCTCAAAGTCACACTTTTAGTACATAAACGAACGAGAAAAAAGCGGATTCTGCCAATGTATAACATAACAAAACTAGATAATAAAAATGTCAACTTCGTGTTGATTTTACTATTTGAATTAGGAAGAAGATCCGAGACAGAATTACGTGTATGTTATTGCACGTGTAAGAAATGACCTGATTGGTCCAAATGTCCACACCCACTCCTGAACCAATAACAAACTGGTGATTCCGTCTCGGAAGCTCTACTACCGACCAGATCCATCAAGGAAGTGCCGGTTCTGCTCTATTTGCATCACTGTAAGTGTTATTAAGGTAATGACTGTTTGGAGAAGCAAGGTGTCCACTGTGTTTCTGCCTAAGCGGCTGTTTGGTGAATCCAAAGGGGAGAGCCAACAATATTCAGATCTTCTCTCTCCCTAAACTCCTGTGTCATTCTGCCCTGGAAATTGTAAAAAGGTTCTTCTTCAGCGTGAGATGAAGTTCTGCCAATGTGTCCCTCACTTCTGCTCTTGCCACCATTAACTGCTGTTTCAAGGCCCTGAGATTCCGCCTTCACTGGCTAATCTGGGCAGTTGTTTATCACATAGAGGTTGTGGTCAGTCACTCCTCTATACCAAACCTTTTGTCAGCAAGGCTGACAGTGATTCCTGTCATTGCCTAGAGTCTTATGTCTGTGCTGCGCCTCCCTCTTACCTCTAAAATTATTTATACATCCTTGTTAAACTAGAGCCACTCCTCTTTTCTAACTGGAGGCACAACTCCACCTACACTCTGTTACTCTGCTTGGGAGGTTCTGGAGACTGTGGGCAGACTCACGGTCTGGCCCTTCTTGCATCTCACCATGAGTTGTTTGTGTGCACTGTACCACAAGTATTTCATCTTGGCCTTGTGGCAGGTTCTTGCACACCTGGCCACACTGGTATCACAGTTGCATGGGTTATTTCCTGTAGATCCATCCAGTTGTGGTGCTGTTGAAAGGGTGTATACACTCGTCTTCTGATGCATCTTGACACATAATTAGTGATGTAGCAGAAAATATACATGTAAGTAAATCAAACAATGGTATGAATTATTTAATTATGAAAAGGGAAGTGCTGTTTGGACCAGCAGGGGAATATTGAAATTTTCTTCAAATTAGTTATAGCTTATAGCCTAACTGAACAGGCCATGTGACATCCAAAGGATATTTGAAGGCTATAAATACTTAACTTCCACATGGGCAATAGTCTGCCAATTAGCCTACACGGGTAAGAAATTGGATAGCCAAATGGAAACCAGCGATTTGACTGTAAATTATTTTGACCATATTCCTTCATAATTAGGGTCACCAGAGTAGGGGATAGATTATATAGTATATTGCCATACTTTTTCACATTATTTTGTATTGACACAGTATCAACAATTTGATACATGGAGACATTTGTGCACTATGTTTATATATTTATATATGCTTAATCAAAATGGCATTGTGTTACAACTTGTAGCACTAATGCAAACATTTTTCAGTTAACTAGGCCAAGTGTCATCAAGTTGTGTTGTTCTGCTTTAACCTACAGCCCACAGTCTGCATATTATACTACATGTGCATAACTACCCCTATACTATACAAGGCAACTTAAATATAAGCAAGGGCTACTGCACTCATCACGCAGGGAATTACATTTCAAATTGTGTTTGTTAATTTGGTCATTGTTGTGTATTTTTCATTTAATTAAGTATTGAGATGTGGCCTGATGTTTCTAACTAACAAATTCACGTGGGAGTCGAGCTTGATGCATGCGGGCCTAATCAAGAGAAATAGCACTAAATGTGATAGTTGTCAGGCAATCTGAAGTTAAAAACAAATTCTTCAAAATGATTGACCACTTTCTCCGCAGAGCATTAAGTACTTTTTTTTTGCTCATCCAAGTATTCAGGCTGTGTGATGCCTCTCTGAATATTGGCACCTGGTCATTTTGGGCAATAGCGTAAAATGTAAAAATTGTGTTGCCATTTTCTATATGCTCCAATAACAACTCATATCACTTCTAACATCATCATACATGCCTTGAGATGGGCTTTTTGAAAGGGAAGAGTTTTCGGGTTGGATTTTGTCCTTTTCACAGTGAGGTGTCCACAGAAACCAGAGCTGTTGACTTTTTAAAATTGTTATATGCAAATTTTTGCTGTTAGCCTTATTATACCTTCTTATCTGTAAACTTCCAAGACATTTTTTATACAGATCTGCGTTTTCAAATAATGTATTTGTCCTGTGAATTATTAGGCTGTAATACACAATAGCACAATACAGGACACTTTAGATAAAGAGGTCAGACAGACAACAACAGGTGTGGCCGCATCTTCAAAAGACTCCTGTAACCTCTCACATCCTCATACAAGGAAGTGTTCATAATGTGAAGAGGAGTCTCATTTCTAATCCTGCTCTACAGCTATTCCAAGACAATGTAGGGCCAAAATAACACAGAAATTTGCAATTTATGAATGAAATGTGTTTCACTGTAGACCTGTAGCATGTTGAAGAAGCAAATTGTGCATTATTGCGCTTGTGTTTCCTATAGAAGACTTCAGAACATGACCACACCCATTTCCTCCTTCTTTTGTGTACCCTCAAAGATAAGAAAGACCATTTCAGCTATTTGATTGATTACTGTATTACTGTATATACAGTATTAGTCGCCTATTGGTTATCTTCTTTCATTCTGGCTATAGCAGTGCTTCTCAAACTTTCTGTAACCCCCCTGCCCAAACACTGGGTGTAATGTTAGAATAACAAAATCTATTGAAGATGGAACATGATCACTTAGCATAACTGTAGAAATATCGTGAACGTGCTGATTCCAGGTGTCAGTCTCTCAGCAAGTGTTTTATAAGGATAGTGGTTTGCTCTGGTGTCCCTGTCAATCCTACTCATGCACAGAAAAAGCAGCAGGGTTCTCCAGTTGGTTTTTCATAACCCTTATATAGACCATTATTTTACTTCCTAGATACTATAGGGCAGATTTCTCACGCCATACAACATATATGTCCTATATGTGACATGCATTATATTGTATGGTCTGGTATTATAGTCTTAATATTAGCCTAGCCACAATTTAAGAAAACAAAAAACCAAACATGACATGATAATTTGTTTAATTTCCTATTCTGATTGTGAGCCAGATCATATGAAATGACTTATTTGCTGGAATGCTGAAATCTCCACTTTCATTCAATTGGCATACAGCATGTCACTGTATTAATTGTGATGCAAACAAATAATTCCTATCCCTCTATTCCCCATTCATCCTTCAATTTGAGGACCACATCATGAAAAGGCTAGATTATCTTGAATTACAAAAATACTTCTCATTTAGTTGTATAGCATGTATTTTTGACACAATGCGTTTCGAACGGGGTTTCGTAAGCCTTTGGGACATTCATTTACTCAGCACAAAAAGGATCATGTCAACATTTACTTCAAGGAAATGAAAACACCATGATTGCAGTTATGATGCCTTAACATGACTGCAGCGTTTTGTCGCAACACAACCATTAAAACATGTGATGTGTTTTAGCCTTGTTTTATCCTCACATCAAGTGTCTGGCATCTTTGGAATATATTTATCATCTTGATTTGAGCCATTATTGTGCCGGTGTAATATGACACTTCACTATGCTTTTTTGTTGCATGCACTAGGAGGTCTGGGCCGTTCAGTTGCTTTGGGGATCCTGAATCTGTCATCTCTCGTCATTGATAATTACAACCAGGCAAGTGTACTGTTTGAAAAGCGTGACGCGGAGACACTGGTGATTTTTGACCGGATTTTCCCAAATGTAATTACAAGACTAATTATTGGCCAATAATGGTGGTTCAATTATAATTGAATCATTAAGTCCTACAGGCGCTTGAGCCAGAAAGTGACAATGTGGCGTATCCCTATAAAAGTACGCGTTTGATTTTTCAGGAAAAACGAGTGCGAGTGTGAACGCTAACAGTATACTTTACTTCATTTTTGATTAGAGGTTGTTGTTGTTGTTGTTGTTTTTGCCTGACACACTCCTGGAGAATTACAATTATTTTAAGAATCAATGCGCATGGTAATGTCAGGCCTATCCCAGGTTTGCACCGGGTAGATAAGCATGATTAAATCCACCGGCGCATTAACGAGCAAGACATGTAGAATAATCCTAAAAGGCGTGGCAGCGTCGTTGCAGCGAGAAGCCAAATGTCAAGTGCCGTTGTGTTTCGCGGGGGATCCCGGTGTCGCGTTTCTCTTTAAAGGGACACGGCTCTCTCTTATCCGAGCTGAGCCGTCGGAGCCGGAGATCACAAAACACACCGGGACCCCGGAGCCACGCGGGCCGGAGGGTCTGTTTCACCGAGAGGCGCGTGGGACTGTGCGGTCCAGCGGGGATGAACACGACACTGTTTTGCATGTTGCCCTTTTGTGCCAAAAAAAAATGCGTATAACAGTTAAGCATATAAGGCATCAACCATGTGATAACAACATTCATGCGGGGACGCGGTGGTCGACGTTGGGATGAAAACATTGGGCGAGTTCCTTTTTGAGGAATTGCTTTTCCGCTACCCAGAATACTGCAAACGAGACTCTTAATATCGCGGCCATAATTAATTGGGCACATTTGTTTCTATTAAATAAAACTAACACACACTGAGAAAACTCTATTAGTCTTAATTAAGCTTGATATCCTAATTTAGGGAACGCGTGGTTGAAAACAATCCGTTTTGGTGGATTCTCTCTCTCTCTCTCTCCCCCTCTCCCTCTCTCTCTCTCTCTCTCTCTCTCTCTCTCTCTCTCTCTCTCTCTCCCTCTGTCTCTCTGTGTCTGTCTGTCTGTCTGCTATGGCTGACATTATGGAAATGCCATACATACCTCTTCTCTGTCCCATTTGAAGTGCCTTTGCATACGACAGTAATGTCTTTCCTTACCTTTTGAACCGACCGATGAGAA